>JBBMOL010000266.1:600000-771299 GCA_037954665.1 Laguncularia racemosa
CCATAGGAGAGTGTATATAGCGTGATTGTGGGAGTGTGTGTGTAAAGCCATTTAGGGTGTATGTTACATTAGGTGTTTGTTTTACCGTAGGTGTCTGAGTGTATGTTAACGTGGTATATGTGCTGAGTGTGTTGTTGGCTTGTTGAAATTAATAAGCAACCATGTCAAATGATTTGTATTTGTCTACTAATGTACTATGCCGAATCTTAACTTTTTTTTCCAACTATTGATGATGGGCAGAGAGAAAATTTGCTCAACATATCTTGTAGGGTACAAGGTAATTTATGTGCTCTTATTATTGATTGTGGTCGTTGTACTAATGTTGTAGCTACCTCATTAGTATCAAAATTACAACTTGTAACTACCCCACATCTAAAACTCTACAAATTACATTGGTTAAGTGAGCAGGGGAGTCTCCATGTGACCTAGAGAGCTTAGGTACCTTTTAGTATAGGGGATAAATATCGTGATGAAATAGAATGTGACATTCTTCCCATGTATGCATCCCATATATTCCTTAGAAAGCCTTAGTTGTATGACATGAGGGTTTTACATGATGGCTACAAAAATACTTATATGTTCCAGTAGGAGGGTAAACATATAGTATTGAGCCCTATGTCACCATTAGAGGTCTAAGAGGTTCAAAGACAGATAAGTCAACTTTCAGAAGACCAAGAGGTTCATAAGTAGATGAGTTAACCATTAGAGGTCCTAAAGGTTCATAGTCAGATGAGTTAACCTTCAGAGGATCAAGCGATTCAGAAATAAATATGTCAACCATCAGAGGTCCAAAAGGTTCAGAGCAGATGAGTAAACCATTAGAGGACCAAGAGGTTTAGAGACATATAAGTGAAACAGGGAAGAAGAAGACATTATTGGTGGGACAGTTTGAGTTAGGGAAGGGCATAGCGGATAATAGACCATTATATGTATTGCATATGAGATATATCCTAGAGATGAAGGGGTAAGAGTAACTACCCCCTGTAGTATCTTATGTACTAGGTGACTATGGTGATATTTTTACAGATAACTTGCTAGGAGGATATAGAGTCTTTACTGCATTTGATGTTACAGACTTGTCACTTTATCTACTTGATGATGTTCATGAAGACCTATCAGATTTGAGCACAAATCTTCTTGAGGCCGAAGGAGATGATAGGAATCAAAATCTTACAAGACCTATCACTAGGGTAAGAGCCAAAGGGTTACAAAATTTGGTGATGAGGGTTCTCTTTGAACAAACCGACACCAAAAATATTTGTATAATAACTTCTTTTCTATTACTTATTTGTTGTGCATTCCAACAAGTATACTTGTCAGTTTTTATAGGGTGATGGATAAACTCGCTAAAACTTAGCTTGGGGGTTATTCATGGACCTACATAAACCAAAGAAAAACCGGTCCAACAAACTGTTCACTTGAATTGAAGAACCGGCCACTTGAAGACTATTTGTCTATGTAATTGTTGCTTATGGGAACCAGTCATTTTATTTTGTACTTGTAATTTATATTTTGGGAACCGGCCACTTAGTGGCATTTTGTAATTTTTTTTATGTGTTTTTACCCTAATAGGAGCAAGTATAAATACTTGTTAACTAGGGTTTATAGGGAGCTTTTTGATATTTTGAAATATACAAACACTTTATGCTGTGAGGGTGATCCTTGCAAATCAAAGATCTCTTATCAATTTCTTGTGAAATTGTGGCGAGAATCAATAAGAGGAGATTATGAGTCATATCAATCTTGCTTTTGTTGTTAACAAATTGTGTTTAGTGAGTTATATCTAGGTACAATTTATGGTTACTTGTTCATTCACGTGATTTAGGTTGTAATTTTCAGATTTGGTCATTTTAATTTTAAATTACATCCTAGTGTAATTGCATGATTTTCCATTGAAAATTACATACTTATTTGTTCATAGTTTCGTTTGGTATTTGGCTTCATTGGAATCAAGTTCATCAAGCCATTTTGAGTCCCAATTTGTGTAATTGATCCCTCATTTGTATTGTGTGCTTGTGAATTTAGAATCAAGGCATATCAATAAAGGCTATAAATGAATGGCCTAAACCGAAGACAGTAATAGAAATTAGAAATTTCTTGGGATTAGTAAGATACTATAGAAGGGTTGTTGAAGAATTCTCCAAGCTAGCAACCCCTTTAACCAAATTAACTCAAAAAGGGGTGAAGTTTGTACGAGATGATAGATATGAAACCAACTTCATAGAATTGAAAGAGAGATTGATTTCCAAACCGGTGCTTGCCTTACCTGTTGATGGTGAAGAATTTACAGTGTACAGTGATGCATCCATCCAAGGGCTCGAGTGTGTTTTAATGTATAATGAGAGGATGATAGCACATGCATCTAGACAATTGAAGCCTAATGAAAAGAACTACCCAACACATGATTTGGAGTTAGCAATTGTTATTCTTGCACTCAAACTATAGGGGCATTATCTATATGGAGAGAAGTGCAAGATATTTGCAAATCACAAGGGCCTCGACTACCTCTTTACCTAAAAGGAGTTAAACATGAGGTAGAGACACTGGTTAAAGCTAATAAAAGACTATGACATAAAGATTGAATACCATCCTAGGAAGGCGAATGTGGTTGCTAATGCCCTCAGTATGAAGAGGTATGGTAATTTGGAAACTCTAATTACAACTCAAAGGAAAATGTTGGAAGATATGCAGAAATTAGATCTAAAGATTGTAACTCAAGAGATTGAAGCTAAACTTGCCAGCTTACACTTATAGCCCATGCCAATAAACAAAATAAGAGTCGCATAAGCTGATGATGTGGGGGGTGCAAGAGAATAAGAAAAGAATAGAGGTTGGAAAAGCAATAGAATTTAATGAAGATGAAGACTAAGTGTTGAGGTATGGTCACAAACTATGTGTACTGAGTAGAGATGAAATAAAGAATGAGATACTCAAAGAGGTACATTATTTTAGGTACTCCATTCACCTTAAGAGTATTAAAATGTATAAGGATTTGAAGTGCCACTAATGGTGGAAGAACATGAAGAGGAAAATTGTAGATTATGTATCAAAGTGCCTGACATGCCAAAAGATAAAGATGGAACTTCAAAGACTCGCTAGCATGTTGCAACCTCTACTAATACCAGAGTGGAAATGGGAGCATGTGACTATGGACTTCGTCACAGCATTACCTAAATATGTGACTAAGTTGGACACTATATAGGTGATTGTGGATCGACATACAAAATCTACTCTTTTTATACCTATAGGCACTAGGTATAAGCTTAAGAAGCTAGCTTAAATATATATAAAAAAGATTATGAGCTTGCATGTAGTACTAATCTCAATAGTATCAAATAGGGATACCAAATTTGTAGGGAGATTTTAGAATAGTTTGCACGAGGTGCTAGGGAAAAAGTTACAATTTAGTACAACTTTTTACCCATAGATAAATGGTCAATTAGAGCAGACTATTCAGATATTGGAGGACATGTTGAGGGTGTGTACATTAGATCTTAGTGGAAATTAAGATAAACACCTACCCTAGGTAGAGTTCTCCTATAACAACAGTTATCAAGCTACCATCTAAATGGCATCATATAAAGCATTACATGGGAGAAAATACCGATCGCCTTTGCATTGGGATGAGGTAGGCGAGAAACAAGTGTTGGGACCTAATCTAGTACAAGATGCAGTGAACAAAGTTAAGTTGATTAAGCAGAGAATGCAGTTAGCCCAAAGCCATTAGAAGTCCTATGCAGATAAGAGAAGACACCAATTAGAGTTCCAAGTAGGAGACCATGTTTTGCTAAATGTCTCACCTACAAAAGGAGTGGTAAGATTTAGATTAAGAGGCAAACTAAGCCCTAGATATGTGGGACCCTTTGAAGTCTTGGAAAGAATTGAACTAGTCGCATACCAACAGGTATTACCACTAAATCTGGCTAGGGTACATAATGTATTCTACATCTTTATGCTAAGAAAGCATGTGGAGAACCTAAACTAGATCATTGCATTATAACCTCTATAGGTGCAGCCAAATCTCACAATAGTGGAGAAACTTATCAAGATCTTGGACACTGAGGAGCATATTCTAAGAAGACGGGTTATCAAATATGTCAAAGTGCAATGGATAAACCAAACATAGAGAGAGGCAACTTGAGAGTTAGAAGAAGAAATGAAAAAAAGATATCCCAAACTCTTCCATGATCCAGTTAATTTTCAAGGACGAAAATTTTTGTAAAGAGGGGAAAATGTAAAT
This sequence comes from Laguncularia racemosa, assembly GCA_037954665.1. Lineage (NCBI taxonomy): Eukaryota > Viridiplantae > Streptophyta > Magnoliopsida > Myrtales > Combretaceae > Laguncularia > Laguncularia racemosa. The sequence continues at coordinate 604,241 of JBBMOL010000266.1, forward strand.
ATTTAATATAGATTAAAATTAACCCAAGGTTAATGGGGCAAATAACTTGAAGAGTTGAAGGTATTTCGATCATTTAACAAGGAAATCTAAAAGGCTAACACCTACTATTGTAACCCCTTTCCAATTTTCACTATAAAACCTTAAAGCACCATTCTAGAAAAACTCACTCAAAGACCATAGAGCAACCTAAAAGGAAAATCGTAGGAAATGAATCCATTCTGCTAAGTAAGAGTCTTGATCATTTAGGTATATAGTGGGGATTGTAGATTCATTAATCTAAGACCATTTCTTAATGTGTGAATAGAATTTAGAATGAGGAGTGGGACGAAGAATACATACGAATGGGTGATCTAAGAATTTAAATCGTAATCGAGAATGAGTAAGCACAAAATCCCTTTATAATGTGTTAAGAATAGCTTAATTTTTTGATCAAGTAGACATCTTTATGTAGAAATTAGGTTATGGTAGAATTTACAAATTGGAAAAAGGGAAGTTTATGATGAACAATAACCTACACAGCTAGGTATGCACCTATTGATGGGAAAATTTCTGACACTGCCAACCTCTTCAGAACCCAATTTGGATGATTATCCAAATTGCTCATATTTTACTTTATGTCTTTATTTCTAATAAAATTTGAGAATAATCTTACAGGTACAATTATAATTCTCCATGGGATGCCAAAATGTCCTACAACTTCAGTTAGACACCGAACATTTTTCAAGATAACAATCAAAGACCCGCTGCGATTATTCTCTATTCTGAGGCATTGGATCATGAAGACTTATGTTATTTTGTATCTTGTAAATGTTTATTGAACTATTTTGGTTGTATTTTGGTTTTGGGAAACTTTTATTTCCTTGTAATTTTCATTTAGGGATAGCCACCTTAAAAGTGGCAAACTTGTAATTTTGAGCACTTTTTAACCCTAGGAGTAGCAAGTATAAATACTTGCTTAAGAGAGGGTTTGAGGAGGCTTATCATTTTGCAGAATATACACTACAATTCACGTGTGAATTAGGGTTCATACCTTGGTTCCAAACTCTTATCAATTTCAATCCCAAGAGTTGAAATTGTGGCGAGTGCAACATCTTGAAATTGTAAGTTATATCAATTTCATTTTGTTGTGATTTCTTTTCTTCTCTAGTGTGTCATATCTAGGGTTGAATTGAGATATTTCTTGGTCAGAAATGCATCTTATTGTTCACGAATTCTTGTACTTATTTGAAGTATTTATCAATTCTATTTGGATCATCATTGAAGATTTCCCCTAGAAAACGTGTTCTTCACTATTTGAAAGGGATTATTTTTGTTACGGTTTTCTTTTGAAATTGAAGTTTATTTGCATGGATTACATGAAATTAGGGTGTTGTTAGAAGGTATTATGATTGTGGAATTATAATTATATCATTGGATGTTTGGATTTCATCATATCTTACTAGGGTTTATGTCATTTGCCCTTTGGTTGGAACCGGTTTGCCTTGACTTGAGTTTGGCTTTTCTTAAGTCTTTTGATTGTGCTTAAGCTTAGAATTAGGCACATCACCTATGTACCTGCCCGTGCTGAAATACGAGAGTGTATAGGAAGGTACATGGTCACCAACGCACCCATGTACTTGGGCATATCTAATTGCAAAAATTTACAGAAAGGTACACGATCTCTAGCACAACCATGTTCTACCCCATGTTCTTTTACGTAGCCCCCCATATGGCTATGTTGACTCAAAACACTTCCCATTTCATTTTATGTCATTCAAATGCAATCCTAAAGATACGAAATTATGATTGCATATAGGTTTAAGGAATTAAAAGACTGTAAAAGTGTGAGGAGATCAACTGTTGGATATTAAGGTACGTATATACTATGTTTGTTGCTTGTGATTGCTAAGTTAGAAATGTGTGTGGATTAAATGTGTTGTAAATGAATATAATTGATTACATGTGTGATTGCATTTGGTTGGGTGCAAGAAACCAAGTGAGAGTTTATGTTCTTAGGGTGGCACCCCGATGATCGGTATGTGGTGTTGTCCTTAATGGAGTCATGTACTAAAATGATCTAGGTAGAATGTGGAAGGACTCATGTATGTTATGTGGAAAGATGTTGTGTGTGTTGTGGAAGGATGTTGTGAAAAGACTCGTGGACTCATGGACAGTGGGGAGTACCCACTATCGTATATGTATTTTTATTATGTATGGAATAGACTCATGGAAAAAGAAGACTACCCTTTATCATATATGTGTGTGTGTGTGTGTGTATGTGTGTGTGTGTGTTTGTGGAAGGATTATATAATGTTTAGAATTATGACATTGTGTGTTGGTTTAAGTGATTGTGAAAGAATATAAATTGTGTATGAATAAAATGTTGCATTATGTATGTGATAATGTTTCTAGCATTGCATGCGTATGTATGTGTAGGTATACATTGTGTTAGGCATTAACCCATTTTTAGTTGCAAGTACCATAGGGAAAGTGGCAGGATATGATGAGACCATTGTAAAGATGAACCAAAATACTAAAGAGAATGTAGAATATGTCTACTATTATGAATAGTATTTTGATGAGGAGAAAGGATAAATGTTAGATATTTCTGTTAAGTTAATTTTAGACTGTTATTGTATTTAAGTTGTTAAATGCTTCCACTATAATAATTTGAGGAGACTACTTATGGTATATTTCTAAAGATAGATGTTGTTTCTAACCTCCTGTAGGTAGAGAATGATTTATTAATCATTATGAATATTTGAATGTTAATGTTGGGATTTGTAATGTTTGAGCCTTTATATGTCTTTACCTAATGGGGATACGTGATAAGCTATGCTCATCTCAATTTCTAGGGTATTACCATTTCAAATATTTTCAATTAAGAAAGAGAATATTATACAGCCTAAAGAATTAAGAGTGCAATTATTTTATTTTCTTTTAGACAATTATTTTATTCCTTTTCTAATGCTTTATGTAAACAACCCATTTTATATCCTAATAATTAATAATGGTCAATTCTCAATTTTTTTTATTTTTTACAATTTTTCTTCTAATTTAGCAACAATAGGAAAAATCTTCAAAAAAATTAAATAAACAAGGAAAATATTTCAATTTTGGAAAATCATGATAGAAATAATAAGAAAAGGAGTTAAATAATTTTTACAAATTTTTAGAATTTCAAAATAATATAAAAATAATAAAAAAAATGCAACACGTATATACAATTTATGTATTAAATAAAACTGAGAAGTGGGCTAGCCTAGTTGGTCCGAACTATGGCTTGAGGCGTGGGGAAGGGGGCTCGGATGAGGGTTCGATTCGCAGGGGACGCATTCCACGTTTTGCCTAATTTTTTTCCCTCCCTAGGACACGTGTCAGCTTGTGATTGGACGGAGGGAGCGCATGCGCCGGGCATGTGATCGTCGCCAGTGAGGAAATATTTGAATTTCATGCGATTTTTACACGAAATCCACCAAATCTTTAACTAAAATAAGATAAACATCATCCCATTAGAATCAAATTGCAACAAATCGAAGGATTTACACAAATCGGAGATGGGTTTTAATAAAAAAAATCCGATTCATGCCGATTGGAGGAAATCAAAGCTTATCCCACTTGGTTTTCGACGCCTATAAATAGAGATCGAGGGCAGGAAGCTAGAGGAGGGATAAAAAGTAAGAAAAGAGAGAAAATAAGAGAGATTGAAGCTTCGTTGGAGTTCCCGAGCATGACCGCCGATCACCATTGACTCGAAATGCCACTTGGGGAGGTTTTCAACTGCAACCACCACCGGCCTTAGGTTCCTCATCCTCGAAAGCTTCAGAAACACCCCTCATTAGATGAAAAGAACTGCCAGAATGCTACCGACGAGGATTTCCAACCACTGCGACCCAACCCACTAATCCGATCTGACCCGACCCACACACCGTACCCAGATCTAAGTAAGTCGGATTTTCTGTTTTTTATTATTTATTTATTTATTTGTTTGTTTATTCATAATTCAAAACTAAAAATAATAATAATAATAAAAAAATAAAAAATAATATTAGAAAAAATAATAGAATTTAGAGTTTTTTTCATGTTTAGCTTGGAGTAGATAAAATAATAAAAAATTATAAAAATAAAAAAATAGTAATTAAGGTATGTTAATAATAGAGATATAAAAAAGTAATTTTTATCACTTAGAAAAAAATCTTTTTCTTAAATAAATCCAAAATTGGCTTTTTTCCTTAAATTAATTTTTTCAAAAAAAATAATAATAAAGCTTAGGCTTAGATTTTTTCCAAAAAATGCTAAAAATGATAAAAACGTAAATTTGAGGTATTTTCATAATTAAAATTAACTAACCCACTAATTTTTTTATGAAAAGTGAACTACGGCTTGTTTGATCCTGAATAGTAGGTACGTAGGCACCCGTTTAGGGCAACTCTAAAAAGAATAAAAAATCATTTTCCATATTAAAATAAGTTTCTTTTAATCAATAAGCAAAAAAACAACAAAAAATTAACAAAAAGAAAAACAAAATAAATAACAATAAAAAGACATTAGGATAGGTTTTAGATTTTAGAAGAATAAGGTGGTAACTTTAGGGTTTTAATAATTTAGCCCCCGAGTCCAGAAACTCTAGTTTTCCCTTTCCTCTTTCACAAAAATGAAAAGAGGAAATCTCGTTGACTAGTTGTCCAAATTAAGATTAATCTGCTCAATTAGTCCTAATTCAATAATATTTCCCAACTTCAATTAGGTAGCGACTCCAAAATAAGACGAAATTCCTAGTTTAAGTCAAGGATTTATATTAGATGAGCATAGGGTCTAATATAAATCGGATTATGAATGAAAATGAAAAATAAAAAATTAGACTCGACAGGATGGCGACTCCGTTGGGGACTATCTTTAGTAGGCTAGCCACTTGAATCTTTTGAAATCACCATTTCCAAAGTGTCCTTTGATTGTTATACTACCGATGTTAACTTTGCAGGGATTTAATGAAATTTAGGGTCTATGTATTTTTTCCTACCGTTAAGTCTGCATACATGTAATCGTGTGATTAGATATAGTCAAACTCAGGCCATCTTAGGACCCTAGGACGGGGAGCCATTGTGTAGGTTTTGGGCGAAGTGATATGATCATCATTCGGGACTAATTAGGCCACCCTGCCCAACACTTTGATATGGCCTAAGATCCATTTCTTCGAGAATGCCGATGGCCATAGAGCTTGGGGACCTATTAGAACCCACCAATCTGCATACATGAAGTCATGGGCTGGCAATTGATTAATGATGTAATGCTTTTTTCCCATTCCTGGAGTTCAGATACATTTACTTGTAATAACATCATTTGTACTTGGTAAAAAGTTTTTGTAATTGGAGACTTCTATTGTAATAGATAGCTAGTTCTACAGTCGATCGCCTCCTCCGCAAAGAGATCCGGGTTTACAAAACTCTAGATCCAAAGTTGGTACTGGACCATTGGTTTACTCTATACAACCTCGAAGAGCAAGCCTTCATCTAACACAAGATAGGGCCCATCCTTTCACTGATGAAGATGGAAATGAACTTACCTCTGATATGGGTTATCCTCCATCTATAGGAACTAGAGCTCGTAGCTTTCTTCATTAGGCCACATGAGATCACTCCCACTCTGGAAGAATATACCCTATTTCTGCTGGCCCCATCACTAACCAGCAAGGTGTATGTGCCGGATCTAGAGGCTGGGTCAACCGGTATTTTCAATAGACTTCTGGGTATCCGCAAGACAGCAATCAACAAGGCCTTAGCAAACTGCAATGGATAGTGTATACAAATGGATGAGTTAGAAGCTTGGCTCAAAGCCTTAGAAGATGACGGGAATAGGAAAGAAATGTTATGCAGGGACTCTAAGAACTACAAACAAAGGAGGGTGAATGCTTTCATCCTGATAACCTTTTCCACCATACTTTTCCCTATCGAGATCTTTTACATCCACTACCGAGTCATAGAGTTGGTGGCCTAATTCTTGGAAGGGAAATCTTATATCCCGGCTCTACTAGCTGAACAGATCTGGAACTTAAACTTTGTCAAGAGAAAGGGCTACAGGATCCTCCGCTCAAACATTAACCTCATCTTAATCTGGTTTGTGAGCCACCTCAAATGTTTTAGGTTGAACTTGGTCCGAAAATCTTTAGCCCAATAAGTGGACCTTATGGACTCTTGCATAGAAAAGATAAAGCTACTCGACAACCTTATCAGCCATAGTTGGGTGAAAGTGCTCAAGAGTTTTAGTGTCAACAACATCCTATAGACAGCTAGATGGAGTCGCTGCAACAAAGTCATCCTAACCTACAGAAACCTTCAGGCCGTTCCTTTAATCGGTATCAGCGAATGTATAGCTTATCATCCAAACTCGGTGGTCTGCTAATTTGGTACCATCCAAGACATAATTTATCGACCATCACTAGAAGCAATTACATTCGAATACTAGGACCCAAATCTACTAATAGCCGAGAAGTTTGCTAAGCTGGCAAAGGTCAAAGCCCTATAGGAAGCTCGAATTGAGAGCCCTAACATAGACCTCGGAGACCTGGATGGCAAAGTGGAAAAGCATCGAGCCACTAAGGATTTCGTGATCCACCAGCTATATCAAGCAAGAGAAAGGGCATACCGAGTCCCAGATATCACCTAACTTGAGCCAGACAAGGTAGACCCAATGCTGAGAACCTATTTGGAACAAGTCAGGGCCTAGATGGAGGTATACTTCAAAGCTATAGACTACAAAAAGGACATCTGGAAGGGTAGATTTAAAGAGTCTGATCAAAGGAACAAGGCCTTGGAAGCTCAGCTAGAGAAGACCCAAGCTAGAGTTAAAGAGCTAAAAGCTATCATCAGTAGAAAACCAACGCCTATGCATTAGAAGAAGATGAGGACTAGGAAATAGATTAGCACTGTACTTTTTCATGTTTCAAGTATCGAACTCCTAGTTTCCAATATTAATAAAAATAAAATTTCAGTAAAATATCATTAATCGATTGTTGGCCCCCTTTATTTCTAGCATCTGTGTGATACATGCATCATATTTATATACATACATTAAACTAAGAAAAATGCGCACCCAGGTATCAAAGATAGCTCCCAAACAACCGAACCCTCTAAGTAGCCCAATTAGCACCCGCTCAAAGACCAAAATGGCAAACAGTGGCAACAACAGCGACAACCACAACAACACTAACGCTGATACCACCTCGAATCCTAGGATCGTCTCCCTAGAACAAACAATCCAGCAATAAGCTGGACAAGTCCACCTCCTAACTGAGAGTATTGGCCTCCTTCACACTACCTAACTAACTTAGGAAGAACACTTAGGGGCCAGAAAAGGGAAAGCAGTAAAGGGTCAACCTTCATAATATGAAGAGATCAATTCCTACCTCAACTTAGCATTCGAGTATAAACCGAGAGTCAACCTCGGTCCAACCTCGGACGACATAAAAAGGGGGATAGAGGACAGGCAAAAGGAGATGGAAAGAAAACTTTTTCAACAGCTGGTTGATAAGATGAAAACAATAGAAGGGCCTGACAATTTTGAGCAGGTAGGGATCACTAGCTTACCGGTATATGGGGAGGAAGTGTACTCAGAGAAGTTCAAGACCCTAGAATTTGAAAAATATGATGGCACTGGATGCCCCAAGATGCATACAAGGCTGTATGTATGGAAGATGATCAAGTATGCCCAATATGACCAGCTCATGATCCAGACCTTCCAAGACAGCCTTATAGGCCCTACCCTTGTCTGTTATGCACACTTAGACTTCAACCAAGTTAATACCTAAGAAAGACTCGCTTGGGCATTCTACGATCAATACAAATTCAACATCAAGGTTGCCCCTTCGGTAGTGGACTTAGGAAGTCTCTGAAAGAAACACATTGAGTCTTTTAAGGAATATGCCTAGCACTGGAGAGCTCAAGCTACTAAGGTAACGACCCCAATTTCTGAAAAGGAGTTAACATTCATCTTTGTCAACACTCTAGATAAAACTTACTTCTCACATCTAGTGGGCTAGATGTCATCTAGCTTTGTAGAAGTAATGGCAGCAGGGTGCCAAATTGAGAATGCCATCACATCAAGGAGACTCCAAATAGTGGACCCTCCTAGAATCGCATCATCGCAGAGGCCCCTAGGGAGTTACAAAGCTAAGGAGTCCACCGTCAGCACGGTTAACTCCAACAAAGTGGACAAGGTTGGGACCTGCGTGACATTTCAGACCGCAAATACCCTAATGTAGCAGTCGCCGATGAATCACACCCAGACCACCAGGGTCTTAAGACAATTCACTCTGATCCCAATCCCACCTAGCCAAGTCTTCGCTTAGCTGCGAGCGGATAATTTAATCAACTTCGAGATCCCAAGTGACCAGTACAAGCCTAGAAATTTTGACTCAATCCTCAAATGTGATTATCATATGGGCTAAGAGGGGCATTCCATAGATAGATGCTGGAGGCTCCGAAACAAGATTCAAGATCTAATTGACGTTGGAATAGTGCAATTGGACTTTGTTAACACACTAGCACCCAATGTCAACACTAACCCGCTGCCCAACCATAAGCCTACTATTAATATGATCACATCCGAAGAGCCAAACTCCAAAGAGTCCCAAAAAAAGCAAAAAGCAAAAGTGCAGCGAGAAAGTCACCCACGCCAAGTCCCAGATGAAACCCCTAAATCATAGATCAAGAAGAGATGGTTAGCCGAAGACCTAACGGTCGATACCCTAAGCGAATCACATGGGAGATTTGAGTATCTGGTCAATTACTCTTTCACCCCAACCGAGTATAGGCCACCTAATGAATAGGGGCTCGAGTTTGAGAAATAAGACAACCCGCCAAAGGAAAAGGAGAAGTCCGTGAACATGATTAAATCGGACTAAAAACCAATAGTCATAAAGTGCTATGAGGGACAATCTATTGAGGTACAGATTCCAAAGAAGAGATATATATTCAATGTCCCAATACCCTCAGAGAGATATAAGGTGGCACCATTTGACTATCAGGCTCTCGATCAAGAAAGACCCCCTATTATAGGAGGAATCACCCATTTTGGGAGAATTTATGACCCGAAATATAGGATCTCAACTGAAGAGCCCAACACTAAGGTAAGGAAAGAGGAAGAAGATGGGCTCTCTGCATTTACAAAGATGGTCAAGGCAAGCGAATATTAGATCAAGGAACAACTGAGCAAGGTTCCAGCCCAAACATCACTTATGGGCCTCCTCATGACGTTTGAGCCTCATAGGGAAGCACTCTTCAAAGTGCTCAAACAGATCAAGATACTAGAGGGCATCGCAATAGAGAAATTGAGCCACATGGCAGATTCAATCTTTACCATAGATTAGATATCTTTCTCTCCGAAAGAGCTAGGGGAAGACGGAGACCAACATACAAAACCACTATTCATAGTGGTGAAATACAATGATACAATCATCTCCAGAGTACTCATTGACAATGGATCTTCTCTCAATGTATGCCCTTTAGCCACCCTTAACCTGTTGGGAGTCGAGCCAAGCAACATCAAGCCAAACTCAATAGTGGTTAGAGCCTTCGATGGGTCCAAGAGAAAAATAGTTGGGGAAATCAACTTGCCAGTGGAGATTGGTCCACAGATGTTCCACATCTCTTTCCAAGTCCGCGACATTCCAAGGTCTTTCAATCTACTATTGGGAAGGCCGTGGATACACACTGCCGGAGCCATACCATCAAGTCTACAGCAGAAGGTCAAGTTCATAGCAAATGGACAAATCATCACCGTGTTGGGAGAGCAAGACTATTCCATCTATAAAGAAATCGCCATACCCTATATCGGGGAAGACGGTTCTGAAGACTTTGGTCTCCAAATATTCAATGAGGTGAATGTGGTAACCAGTAAGGAGGGCCATCAGTTCAAGGAGGGATAGTAAGGGACATTTGGACTAAGGTACATTCTTATAGGCTAGGAAAAGGCACAAGCAAGAGGTATTAGAGGCAGAAGGAAAGAGAAGCCAAGCGATACTCAAATGCGTTTTCCACCCCACCAACAATCATTCAAGCAAGCAACTACCATTCAAGAGCCAAGGATAAGTGAAACCGACGTCAACAATGAAAGCCCGACCTCTCGCACGTCCGAGCAACATCCAGCTCTTAACAATTGGTTCTGTTATCCTATTAATAGTGTTAGGTCAGCTTAAGGATAGGGAACAATTATCAAACAAATTTCTATTGTGGTTAATTTTTAGATTCAATAAATTACAATTCATTCCCTTTTTGCTTATATATACGTGCTCCCGTTTCACTTTACCCACAAATTCCCTACCATCGAACGTTAGGGACGTTTTGCGCAGGTAAGTAATGAAAACACCAATATCGTTTCTAACACTGCTGGGTCAACCGTTGGAGGCGATGTCCTTAACTACAAAATAATATAAGAAAATTGGCAAAAACATGAACAAAGTGAGATTTCAATTGACGAGCCAGTGGAGACAGTAAATCTAGGAAGCATTGAGAAACCTAAAAACCTTAAGATTGAGGCCAATTTGAGTGCCGAGCAAAAACGCGAGATAGTCCAGTTGTTAACTGAATATTCAGATGTATTGCTTAGTCATACGGCGACATGCCAGGACTAGACTAGTCAATAGTAGTTCACAAGCTTCCCACAAGGGAAGATGTTAAACCTAAAAACAAAAATTGAGAAGATTTAGGCCTGACATCTTACTAAAGATTAAAGAGGAAGTAAAAAAACTACTAAAAATGGGATTCATTGAAGTATCTGACTATCTGGAATGGATACCAAATATAGTCCTTATTCTAAAAAAGAATGGGAAAGTACGTGTATGCGTAGACTTTCAAGATTTAAACAAAGCTATGCCAAAAGACAACTTCCCTTTACCTTACATCGATGTCCTGGTAGACAACACCGCAAGAAACCATCTCTTCTCATTTATGGACGGTTTCTTAAGATATAATCAAATAAAAATGGCTAAAGAAGATAAAACTAAAATGACCTTTATCACAACATGGGGAAATTTCTGTTACAAAGTCATGCCCTTTGGTTTGAAAAACGTTGTGGCAACGTATCAAAGAGCCATGGTCGCAATACTTCATGACATGATGCATTGAGAAGTCGAAGTATACGTCGATGATATGATAGCCAAGTCTAAGGAAGAAGAAAGCCATGCAGTTATTGTGAGGAAATTGTTCAAGCGATTAAGAAAGTTTTAGCTCAAGTTAAATCTAGAAAAGTGCACTTTTGGGGTCACAACAGGCAAGTTGTTAGGGTTTTTCATAAGCCGAGAAGGCATTAAAATTGACCCTAACAAAGTAAAGGCCATACTAGAACTACCCTCTCTACGTACTATCAAAGAGGTGAGAGGTTTGCTGAGAAGGTTGAATTATATAGTTCGTTTCATCTCACAGCTCACAGACAAATACCGCCCACTATTTCGTCTACTAAAAAAGAATGCTGTAGTAAAATGGGACGATGAATGTGAAGAAACATTCAGGACAATCAAAGACTATCTCATAAATCCCTTAGTCTTGATAGTTCACAAACAAGGGAAACCCTTATTCTTATACCTCACGATACTCCCTGAATTTATGGGATGCATGCTGGGATAGAAAGATGAAGAGGGAAGAAAACATTCCATATATTATCTAAGCAAAAAATTCACAAATGGGGAACAGAGGTATTCTGAAATAAAGAGGACTTGCTATGCTCTGATTTGGGTCATGCACCGATTGAGGCAATACACCCTTTACTATCCCATTAAGTTGCTAATAAAACAAGATCCTTTCAAATACTTGGCAGAGAAGCTCGTTTTGTTAGGGAGAATCTCCAAATGGCAAATGCTCTTATCAGGATTTGATATCACACACATAAATTAAAATTCAATAAAAGGGAAATCTTTAGCCGACCAATTGACAAAACACCTAATTGAGGGAGATCCCCAAGAATCACAAGCTCAATTTCCTAATGAAAATATATTAATAGCGAAGGGCGCACCAGCAGAAGACTGTGGGACAAAACAAAGCCCTAAATGGAAGTTGTTCTTTAACGGAGCTGCTAATGTATTTGGTTATGGGATCAGGGCAGTGTTGATATCACCAGAAGGAACACAATTCCCTTCAGCAACAAGACTTACATTTCCATATACTAATAATATCGCGGAATATGAAGCATGCATCATCAGCCTCAAAATGGCTTGCTATATGGAAATCCATGAATTAGAAGTGTACGGAGATTCTTCACTCATCATATTACAGACAAGAGGGGAATACAAAACTAAAGACCCCAAATTGGTACCATACCATCAGCATTTGACAGAGCTAACCGATGAATTCGAAGCAATCACCTTCACATACATCCTGAGAACTCAGAATCAGTTTGTAGATGCACTCGCCACACTAGCATCTATAATTCAGATAACAGGGGGGGGGGGGGGGGGGGGGGGGGGGGGGGGTCGAAGTCTAACTATTGAAAATAGAAATCGAAAATCGGCCTGCCTACTGTTTGATAATCGAAAAAGCACAAGATGATAAGCCCCGGTATTATCATATCAAAACTTTTCTCCAAAAAAGCAAATACCCCGAAATGGCTAGCAAAAACAACCAAAGAACACTCAGAAGGTTAGCAAGTCATTTCTTATTAAATAGGCTTGTACTTTATAAAAGATCACCCGATACCACCATGTTAAGATGTGTGGATAGAAATGAAGCGTGTGAACTAATGAAAGAAGTGCATGAAGGAATATGTAGACCTCACATGAACGACTACATGTTGGCTCAAAAAATCATGAGAATGGGCTACTATTGGCTAACCATGAAATCAAATTGCATCAAATATGTCAAGCACTGTCATTTGTGTCAAGTTTATGCAAACTAAGTAAATGCCCCACCTAAAGAATTTCATTCGTTGTTTGCACCATGGCCTTTCACCGTGTGAGGAATCGACATCATCGGCCTAATCACTCCAACAGTGTCCAATGGATACAGATTTATACTGGTAGCCATTGATTACTTCACCAAGTGGGTGGAAGCTTCATCATATGCCAATGTCACAAAGGGTTAATAGTTCGATTCTTGAAGAGGGACATAATAGCTTGATACGGAATTCTTGAGTCAATTATCACCGACAACGGAACCAACCTCAACAACAAGTCGATGACAGATTTGTGTTGACAATTCCACATAAACCATAGAAATTTAACTCCCTATCGACCTCAGATGAATGGGGCAGTGGAAGTAGCCAACAAGAATATCAAAAAAATCATCGAAAAGATGACAATCACTTACAAAGATTGGCACGAGATGTTGCCATTCTCCTTCATGGCTTATAGAATCTCAATTAGAACATCTACTGGAGTTACCCTATATTCTTTGGTATATGGTACTGAGGCAGTCCTACTAGTTGAAGTCGAAATACCATCCTTTAGAATTCTATCAGAAGCGCAGTTAGATGAGTCAAACTAGGTAAAGAAGAGGCTCGATCAATTGAATTTGATCGACGAAAAAAGTCTCATTGTATTATGTCACGGCCATTGTTACCAACAAAGAATGGCCCGAGCATTCAACAAGAAAATGAGACCTCAATGTTTCAAGGAAGGAGATCTAGTGCTAAAGAAAGTTCTCCCAAATGCTCAAGATTCCAAGGGGAAGTTTACCCCAAACTATAAGGGCCCATATGTTGTAAAAAAGGTATTGTCAAGAGGTGCTCTGATATTAACTCAAATGGATGGTCCGAAATTAAGAGACCCCATTAATACAGATGCTGTTAAGATGTATTATCCTTAGGCAAGGATATTGAGATTTTGCCAATGTTTATGAATGTCAATATTTAATATAAATTTCATTGAGTTTAGTTTTCATTTCTTTTACAAGCAAAGTTAATGTCATTGAATGATCGATAACTCCAACCAATTCTCATTAGAACAAACATTCCTAAACACATTACCCATCACTTCACTAATGAATGATGAACATTGAAATGATAATGAATCTCAATAAATTTTGTGACATAATTCTACCTACTTTTGAGCATTAAATCTAGTACATTAATAGGATAATACCACAATCACAAGAGCCATGTACATAAGAAAGGAAGCGCATTAAGACCCTTAACCCTATTTTGAAGCAAGAGCAAGCAAAGGAGAAGCAAACCAGCACAAAAGTTTGGTTGTTTGGTTACTATCCACGATAAATTAGTAAGCATCTTAGAATAAATAACCATTATTCACATATTATAAGACATCTCTTATCAAACCATTTGACCCATTCGTTAGAAGCATTTTCAAAAGTATAGGTTAGTCAACCCACAATGGGGTACTTTCCTAAACATCCTCTCTCAGGGTTAGCCCATAGGGGCACCTTTCGAGACATTTCTTCCCTAGGGTCACAAGTCTAAGAAGACACTTCCCACCATCGATTAGTCAACCCACAATGGGGTACTTTCCTAAACATCCTCTCTTAGGGTTAACCCATAGGGGCACCTTTCGAGACATTTCTTCCCCAGGGTCGCAAGTCTAAAAAGACGCTTCCCGCTATAGGTTAGTCAACCCACGAAGGGGCACTTTCCTAAAAACCCTTTCTCAAGGTTAACTAATAAGAGCACCTTTCGAGATACCTATTTTTCAGGATTACAAGTCTAAGAAGACGCTTCCTGCTATTGATTAGTTAGCTCATAGCAGCACTTTTCAAATTTGTCGATTAGCTAGCTCATAGGAGCACTTTTCAAATCTATTGATTAGTTAGCTCATAGGAGCACTTTTCAAATTTGTCGATTAGTTAGCTCATATGAGCACTTTTCAAATCTATTGATTAGTCAGCTCATAGGAGCACTTTTCAAATTTGTCGATTAGTTAGCTCACAGGAGCACTTTTCAAATCTATTGAGTAGTTAACTCATATGAGCACTTTTCAAATTTGTCAATTAGTTAGCTTATAGGAGCACTTTTTGAATCTATTGATTAGTCAGCTCATAGGAGCACTTTTCAAACTTGTCGATTAGTTAGCTCATAGGAGCACTTTTCGAATCTATTGATTAGTCAGCTCATAGGAGCACTTTTCGAATCTATTGATTAGTCAGCTCATAGGAGCACTTCTTGAATCTATTGATTAGTCAACTCATAGGAGCACTTTTCGAATCTATTGATTAGTTAGCTCATAGGAGCACTTTTCAAATTTATCGATAACCGATTAGTCAGCTCATAAGAGCACTCTTCAAAGGCATTTCTCCCCCAAACAGTTGCTAGTCTAGCTAGATGCTTCTGATGATAGGTGGCCAGCTCATAAGAGCGCTTCCTGAGACAATCTTCTCTTTAAGGTTGCTAGTCCGATAAGACGCTTCCCATTATCAGCTATTCCACTCACAATAACACTCTTCTAAACAATCCTTGAGATGCTTCCTATCGTCGATTAGTCAGCCATAGAGCACTTTTCGGGAGGATACATTACTTCAGATTGTTAGGTTGTTTAAGACCACTTCCTAAGCAATACCAATCATCACAAAGCACTCGTAGGATTATTAGCTTATGGAGCATTTTCCTACTAAAGACCAAATTCCAAATAACTAGCCAAACCAAGGCGTTGTCCATTCAGTCAAGAGGCCAAAAATGGTGTCTTTCTTGTCTTTGTAGTTAAGTTTTCCAACTTTACCTCAAAGAGGGGCAATTGTAAACACCCCATTTTTTACCCTAATAATTAATAATGGTCAATTCTCAATTTTTTTCATTTTTTACAATTTTTCTTCTAATTTAGCAAAAATAAGAAAAATAATCAAAAAATAAAATAAATAAGGAAAATATATCAATTTTGGAAAATCATGATAGAAATAATAAGAAAATGAGTTAAATAATTTTTACAAATTTTTAAAATTTCAAAATAATATAAAAATAATAAAAAATGCAACACATATATACAATTTGTGTGTTAAATAAAACTCAGAAGTGGGCTAGCCCAACTAGTCTGAACCATGGCCTAAGGCACGGGGAAGGGGGCTCGATTGAGGGTTCAAATCGCGAGGGACTCATTCCACGTTTTGCCTGATTTTTTTCCCTTCCTAGGATACGTGTCAGCTTATGATTGGACAGAGGGAGTGCACGCTCCGAACGTGTGATCGTCTTCAACCTTCATCCGAGATTGTCACCGGTGAGGAAAAATTCAAATTTCGGCCGTTTTGATGCGATTTTTACACAAAATCTACCAAATCTTTAACTGAAATAAGATAAACATCATCCCATTGGAATCAAATCTCAACAAATTGAAGGATTTACACGAATCGGAGATGGGTTTCAACAAAAAAAAAAAAATTTCGATTCGTACCAATTGGAGAAAATCCGAGCTTATCCCACTTGGTTTTTTATGCTTATAAATAGAGATCAAGGGCAAGAAGCTATAGGAGGGATAAAAAGTAAGAAAAGAGAGAAAATAAGTTCTCGAGCACGACCGCCGATCACCACCACCTAGGGAGGTTTTCGACCACAACTACCACTGACTTTAGGTTCCTCATCCTCGAAAGCTTTAAAAACACCCCTCATTTGATGAAAAGGACTGTTGGAACGCCGCCGACAAGGATTTCTAGCCACCGTGACCTAACTCGCCGATCCGATCCGACCCGCACACCGTACCCGAATCCTGGTAAGTCAAATTTTCTGTTTTTTATTATTTATTTGTTTGTTTATTCACGATTCAAAAATAATAAAAATAAAAAATAATATTAGGAAAAATGATAGAATTTAGATTTTTTTTCATGGTTAGTTTGGAGTAGATAAAATAATAAAAATATATATAAAAAAAATTAAGGTAAGTTAATAATAGAGTTATAAAAAAGTAATTTTTATCACTTAGGAAAAAAATCATTTTCTTAAATAAATAAAAAATTGGCTTTTTTCCTTAAATTAATTTTTTTCAAAAAAAAATAATAATAAAGCTTAGACTTAGATTTTTTCCAAAAAATGCTAAAAATGATAAAAACGTAAATCCAAGGTATTTTCATAATTAAAATTAACTAACCCACTAAATTTTTTATGAAAAGCGAACTACGGCTTGTTTGATCCTGAATAGTAGGTACGTAGGCACCCGTTTAGGGCAACTCTAAAAAGAATAAAAAAATCATTTTCCATATTAAAATAAGTTGCTTTTAATCAATAAGCAAAAACACAACAAAAAAATAACAAAAAAAGAACAAAATAAATAAAAATAAAAATACATTAGGATAGGTTTTAGATTTCAGAAGAATAAGGTGGTAACTTTAAAGTTTTAATAGTTTAGCCCCCGAGTCCAGAAACTCTAGTTTTCCCTTTCCTCTTTCGCAAAAGTGAAAAGAGAAAATCTCGTTGACTAGTTGTCCAAATTAGAATTAATTTGCTCAATTAGTTCTAATTCAATAATATTTCCCAACTTCAATTGGGTGGTGACTCCAAAATAAGACGAAATTCCTAGTTTAAGTCGAGGATTTATATTAGATGAGCATAGAGTCTAGTATAAATTGGATTAGGAATGAAAATAAAAAATCAAAAATTAGACTCAACACTTTCTTTTTTCATGATATATCTTTATTCATTTATAAATGCTTACATAACCTTCCATATGAGAAGTCAATTGTTATCCTTTAAATGAATATTGATACTATTAACTGTTTTCTAGTGCTGTAAGACGCCTTTCATCTTATTGAAAGCATTTGTCCCTATTAATCTTATTAGTCATATTCTTCTAATTGTTGCAATCCTTTTTAATTGATCTAGTTGTAAGTCATTTCAGCTACTTCAATTAATTTTGTTTGATTTCCATAAACTATAGGTTGTATTAGTTGTGAAAATTCAAACACCCATTTTTCTAATTTAACTAGTAAATCCCAATTCAATTAGTTGTCTATATCCTTTTATTTTAATTATCAAAAATAATAAAATCCAATAAAAATGGTTTCCTTTTGGTTAAGTAACTTTAAAAACACTTAAAGATTTAAACTTTATTCATAGGTTATGCATTCTAACTGTGACCTGATTCCAACTCAGAAATTTAGGCACTCTAATCACTTACCTAACGTCATGTAAAATGTATAACTCATGCTATACTTATGTGATACACATTAATGATTCCCCTTATATACATTTTAACAACTTCACTAGAGAAGAGAATTGATTTTACATCAAAGGCATGTTTAAGAAAGAGGTTGATTGGTTAAATTAATAGTGGCTCTCAAGAGCTGGGAGACAAAATTGAAGCCCTTAAGCAAAATGTAGCATCGTAAGAAAGCAACAACTAGGATAACTTTATTTTAGCTAAAAAATCCCCCCTCAATGTTTTACAGATGTTACAAACAATGGAAGAGAACACATGAGTCCTTATTCAAACCTCATTTTGTTTAATCAACCAGTCTTAGCAAAGGAAATAGATTCTCTCAATTTTCATCATCCCAATTTCCCTCAATTTAAAAATCAATGATAGAGATTGCTTAAAAATTTGAATAACCTTATAACATTATTGCGATGTCATCAATTTCATTGTAATCCTAACCATTAATTACATATGCCAGCATATTAAAGGAATAAATTGAGAGATCTAAATCCTAGTAATGAATGCATTTGCTACTATACAACATGTTATGACTTTGCTAAGACCTATTATTCTTGCACAATGAAGCACTACCCAACTAGCTTAACCAAACTCTACTTCTATGGCCAAGAATGAAACTTCCATTCACTTGAAATGAAAGACAATCAAGGTCACATGTTGACAATTCCTATTTATCAAAGTAAATGATGCCCAAAACTAAGAGTGTAAGAGATTGTGAGAGATCAAATTTAGCACAATCTACTAAACTCCAAAACAAAGTGCTAAGAATAGTGTAAAATCCACAAAAATTTTAGTCGTGTATAATATTGAAATGATTAAAAGATTATACTAAAAGCCTTAAACATACCTTGTATAAAACTATAATAAAAATAAATAATGACACGAAAAACAAACCATGAGAAATTATTGATTAAATGATAAAATAAATTAAAATCATCGACTTAGGGTTGTCAAATGGAAATTGCGAGTAAATATTCATGCTCAAAATAATCAAATTAGCTTAAGCGTAAAGTTTCATAATAAAATGCTAAAATCTTAAATTTTATCAATACCGTCGCACGCGAAAACACATTAAAAATTCCTAAACCCTAATAATAATAATAATAATAATAATAATAATAATAATAATAATAGGATGAATATATATATGTGGTAGCTTAGGTCATAGAGGACCCGCGGCCACATAAAGAAACTAATAAAATAAATAGGAGAAGAGAAAAGGCAAGAGGATATAGTGATATGCTTAAAAGGAGCTCTAAGCATATGCAAATAAACCAATTGAACAACTCCAAATCACAAGATCAAAACCGGTTCAAATTGGAACAAATTAGCATAAACCCTAAAATTTGAAGGTGATCCAATTTATGAAAATCAATGATATTTCTCAAATGAATCAAGAACTTAACTCAACATCCAATGAAATCCCAACCAATAACACATACAAATAAACCGTAAACTCCTCCTCAACACAATGGAATCCCACACAAAACAATATAAGATAAATTGAAGGCAATATAATGATATAAAACCAATCAATTTGATAACATAATATGAATGGATTTTGGGATCACAAATGATGCTAAAATCAAAATAATAAGAACCAACCTAATCAATCTTAAATATTACACACTAGTGATGAAAAGGAAATCAACTTAGGGAATTGATATAACTCACAATTTACTAGGTTGCAAACTCACGACAATTCCAATTAGATTAAAATTGATAAGAGTCCTATGGAATCTTAGGAAACCCCAATCTCTCATGAAAATGTTTGCTGCAATTTTCAAGTGTATTTCCTTCCTAAAACCCTACTTAAGCAAGTATTTATACTTACTCCCTTTAGGGTTAAAATGTCCACAAAATTACAACTATGCCACTATAGGTTGGCTGGTCCTAAAAACACCAATTACAACCAACTAAAAATGTCCAAAAAACTTACAAAATAAATAGTCCAAAGAAATAATTACAAGTACAAAAATTAATAATCTTCAAAGAGGCAATGCATTGGGCAATGTTGATCATAGCAGGCCATTGGATGAGAATTTGATGATGTCCCTAATTGACTAACAGTGAGATTCATTTGGCATCCTGAGAAGAAATATCGTTATACCTGTTAGATTATCATTCAAACATTTATTAGATAAAGAAAATAAGTATGAATATAAGTGATTTGGATCATCACCCAAACACATTTGTCCCTCCTGATCGACTGTCAGTTGCCATGGGTCTGGTAGTAGTATTGGACCTACTGCTCGGAGCTCTAAACAAGTTGGACCTCCTTCGCCTCTCCACTTTCAAGGCTAACTAAATAGCCTCTTCAAGTGTACTATAGCACTGCAGCTCAACAACACACGCTATTTCACATTTTAGCCTTGAGACGAAACATTCTAGGGTTTGTTCTAGAGGTTCGATTGACCCACATCTAATCATGAGGGTTTCAAATTCCTATACATAATCATCCACTGTCTTACCTCCCTACCTCAAAGTTTGCAATTGCATAAACAGTTCTTGTTTGTAGTGCTTAGGAATAAATCTTTTTCTCAACACCCTTTTCATATCCCTCTATGTCTGAATCTCGGCCTCCCTATCCCTACACCTGTTGATAATCAAATTCTTCCACCATAGTGCAGCGTATCTTGTAAACTTGACAGCAGCTAATCGGTCTCTAGTATTATCATCGATCTCATAACATTCAAAGAGACCCTCAACCTTGTCTTCCCAGTCCAAATAATCATTAGCTGATCCCTTGCCATCATAAGAAGGCATCTGTAGCTTCACATACTCCAATCCTCGAGGTAGCCTAAAATCCCTATTCTGATATGGATTAGCCTTAAAGTTGTCATCCCTTTCTTCCCTATAAAGATGATGATCCCCATCCATCCTTCTATTCGGATTTCCATCTCCCACTACTCTGTCTCTCTGAAGGTTCTGTAGAGCTACTCGAGGTGGTGCCTGAAGGTTTACCACTGGTGGTTGTGGTAATGTCATCCTATCAATCCTAGTTGCCAAAGTAGCAACTATAGTAGTAAGATCTTGGAGCTATTCTTCCAAAGTCCTCCTACCTGCAATATTATGACCTTAACCTCCACCAACTTAGCTATTGGCATCATTGCCAATTCCCCCATTCACACTTTCGTTGGACATGTTGTGATTTAAGAAGTAATCCCACAAATTTCAGCACACTCCTTCAACAACACTAACCCACACGTTTAACAACCACAATAATGCAATAGCTCACGTTTCAAAAAGAATTATAGGCACAAGGAAATAATTTAGTACTCCAAGTAAAGTTTAATAAATGAAGTACACACACAACTACTTTTAAGTAGTTAGAATTAAATTCAATTACAAGTGCTTAAGTAACTAATCAATTACTTTCACACTTTAATGACTTGTTTGGATTCAAATTCTATTACTCAAACCTTCCTTTTCTTGCCTTGATTCCACACTATAAATAACTACAATGTGCAGCACCTCAACAAATATAAAATAATCAAAATCCACCGCCACTCTACTACTATTACTCATGGTTCCACCAATTCATGCCACTAACAACAATTCACTATATTACACATACCAAAACCCATGCCAAATGCACATACTTTTCACTAAATTTTACAAAACACAACACCTCATATACACTCCTTTTACACGTTGCAGCACACACATACACACTCTTTTGTACTTCAATTTCCCCACTTCTATTCAAGTTGCAAACCATAACTTCAACAGCAAAGGCAGCTCAAATTTCAAATTCAAAATGAGCTCAATAAGTGCAAAATTCCACAAATGGTAAGAAGCTATTTCAAATTCAAATGACACACAATTAACTATGACTTAATGTATGTTTTGAAATGTTAAATTAACTTCTTAATGTGCACTTCAATTCTGATTTCAAATATGAAAATGACAATTGTGATTCCTCCAATTTCCGAAAATGCACACACTACATAATTCCACTTCACAATTGTAACCCTTCCACAATTGGTAAGAAGTAATTTTCAAATTCAAATAACCATACATTAACTTCCTCAATCTTAATGTTTGTTTTGAAAATCAAATAATTTCCAAATCTTCCATATTACTCAAATCTAGAAATGCTCAATTACTCCTCTAATGTTTCGAAGCAAACAATGTAAGGAACACAATTTTTCTCCCTACATAATTACACTTCTGAAATTGCATTCAAAATACACTACTTTCCTCTTCCTCCATGGTGAATTCCACAACATAGAAGCTTCAACAAGTAATCAAAACTCACTCCAACATGCAGCAAATTCAACTTCTACTTAAGACAATTCATGCCACTTCAAACAACTACAACAACAATTTTAATTTACTCCCAATTTCGAAATTGAAGATGTAAGAACATAAACCCTAAATTTTCGAAATTCAAAATCAAACAAACCTTCTCATAACCTCAAGCTCTGATTCCAAAAAGATGATGTGCCTAAAACCAAGATTAAGCACATATAAAACCAATTTGGAAGACAATCAAACAATGTTAACCAAATTAATAATTAAATGGTGCAAATCCTCACTATTTATGAACCAATTCTTAAACAATGGTGTGATTAATCTTAATTCTAAATATGATGATGCTCTGATACCAAAATATGATGTGCCTCAAAGGGGATTAAGCACAATCAAATGGAACAAAAACCAACCCTAAATGCACTTAAACAATTTTGGATCAATAGGCTAGAAATTTGCGTGATTTCTAATGGGTGCAAAGAGATCTAAAGTCAATAAATAATGAACTAATCCACCACAATGAATCAAATCCCTCAATACACACTAATCAAACTTGAAATATCATGTGAACTTCAAGAATATTTAGCAAAGCACAACCGTGATCCCCCTTTATATACAATGCAATTCACGTTAACAATGATAAGCAATTGTTGATGAATAACAAGTGTGATAACTACTTCAATCAAGCTCAATAATTCGAATAAAAACTAACTCAAATCTGACCAAGAAATGTTCCAATTCAACCTTAGATATTACACACTAGAGAAGAAAAGAAAACACAACAATTTGAAATTGATATGACTCACAATTTCAAGTGTTGCACTCGCTATAATCTCAACTCTTGGGATTGAAATTGATAAGAGGAAATTGAACTAGGGAACCCTAAGTTCTCTCATGTGAAAGTAAAGTGTTTGTTCTGAAAATTGGCCTCCTCAAAATCCTACTTAAGCAAGTATTTATACTTGCTCCCTTTAGGGTTAGAAAGTCCACAAAATTACAACTATGCCACTTTTAAGGTGACCGGTCCTAAATGAAAATTACAAACAAATGAAAGTATCCCAAAAGAAAATTACAACATAGAATGGTCCAATAACAATTACAAAGTACAAAAATAATATAAATCTTCAAGATCTAATGCTTCGAAGTGAAATCAATTGCAACGGGCCTTTGGATGCAAATCTGATGATGTCCCGTAGCCATCAACTAATGTAAGTCATTTGGCATCCCATGGAGAAATATTATTGTACCTGTAAGATTATTACTCAAATATTTATTAGATAAAAGAAATAGAGTGGAATATGAGTGATTTGGGTCATCATCTAAATCGAGTTCCGAAAGCATCTATGGTGTTGGAAAATTTCCCATCAATGCGGAAATACATACTTGGCAAGAGATGAAAGGGTTTATGAGGAAGAGGTTTATAGTAGAGCATTACAGGCAAGAGTTATTTATGCATCTTTAGACATTGAGGCAGGGAGGCAAAATCGTAGATGGATATGTATACAAGTTTGAGACACCAATGATCCGATGTGGAGCAGTCGAACCTCTTGAATAGACTGGCAGGATTTGTATCCAATCTAAAATATGAGGTTGCCTGTATATTAGAGCTGCAGCGATATGACACCCTTGATGAGGCCATCCAGTTAGCTTTAAAAGTTGAGCGACAGAGGCGTTCTAATCCGTAACAGGTATGGATCCTTTACTAAACTATATGGGTTAGATAGTAAATAGGTTGACAAAAGGGGGAATTGATAAGAATGTGGAAGAGAATGCAGCTGTTACTGACAATGGAGGGGAGAAAGAATTTTCTAGAAAAGGGAAAGTAGTTGTTGGAGCTGACATTAGGCAAATAGTGGTAAGGTCATCAAGTGGGAAGATTCATCAAATCCAATGCTTTAAATGTTTGGGTTTTGGATATATGGCTGCTCAATGTCCAAACAAAAGGGTGATGACTGCTATGGAGGCAGAGAGTAAGAATGGCGAGGAAGAGATTCATGAGCCAACAGATTTGTCAGCAGTGTTAAATGAGTATTATGAGGATGCAGATGCTGAGCCACATGAAGACAAAGGAAATGATTAGTATTTGGCTATCAACGTGTTGCATAGGGTAATGACTACCTTTCGAGCTATTGAGGAAGAACAAAGGGAAAATCTATTCCATATTTCCTGTAAGGTTCAAGGTAACCTTTGTGCTCTTCTTATTGATGGTAGTAGTTGAACCAATGTAATAGCTGTTTCATTAGTGAATAAATTGAAACTAGTCATTACACCATACCTTAAGCCATATAAACTGCACTAGTTGAGTGAACAAGACAATCTGCATGTCACTCAGAGGGCTATGGTTCCATTCAGCATAAGGGAAACAAATACCATGATGCAATTGTTTGTGATGTTCTCTTATGTGCGCATCACACATGTTACTTGGTAAACCATAGTTATTTGACAGGAGAGTGTTGCATGATGGGTTTAAGAACACCTATATGTTTTAGAAGGATGGTGAGCGAATTGTGTTGAATCCTATGTCACCATCTGAGGTGCAAGAAGCCTAGAAACAGATTAATAAAACCACTAGAAAGAAGTCTTTATTAGTGAGGTGGAAGGAACTGGAAGACAACTAGAGTAGAGTGAAATAGTCCCAGGAGATGATGGGAATCAAACCATTTCAACAATAGGACCTGTTACCCGAGCAAGAGCTAAAGGACTGTAGAGCCTTGCATTGAGAGTCCTTTTGATCAAATGGAACTCAAAGACACTCACATAATGTCTTTATTCATTTTACATGATTATTTTATATTTAATTAGGTACAATTGTTAGTATTATAGGAGGGCTATCAAACCAATTAACACATGGTTTAGAGGATGGTTCATGGTCCATGTTTTGAACCAAAATGGACATAGAATAGCTGGTCATGTGTTATGTTATTTTCCATTATTTTCTTATGTTGTTTTTTTTCCCCATATTTAGGGATTAGTATAAATACTTGTAAAGGGGAACAACAAGGGATACTTGGTCTTATTTTGGTAAAAGCGTCACGTTAAAAAGGGGAATTTTTCTCTCTATTTCATATACTCTTATCAATTCCATTTAGGGTTGTAGCGAGTGAAGGCATGGATTGTTGTGTGTAAAATCAACAATTGTAAGTTGTTTCCTCATTCTACTAGTGAGTAATCTAATAAGAATTTGGAATTTCATTTGTTCTTGTTCTATGGAAAATTAGGGTTCCACATTACAAAAAGGGGATCCTTAATATTTTGGACGAATTATTCAATTGTTTTATAAATTAGGATTGTTTGATTACAATTGGATTGGCATATCATGATTGCTCTATGATTTAACTGTAGTCTCCCTAGATGGACATTAAGTATTATGTGGAATTAGCTTTGTATGCTAAAGAGGTTAATCTCTTATATTGTAACAATATCAGTAGAAGAGAATGTAAAAAGAAAAAAGAAAAAAATTGTAGTACTATTTGAAATTGCATCTTTTTATGGTGAAAATACATAAATAGTACTCATAATTGTCTAAGTAATTTTATTAACATGAATATTTGAGACTTTATTTACCACTTAAACTTCTTAATAAATTGATAGGGGTTAATTTTATTTGTCACGCCCTACTTTGAGGGCTCCTCGTGATAGCCCGCCATGATTGCTTAATCCCTCGTTAAGTAACCGCAAAGCATCTCATGTCCAGTACTGTGCCTATCAATTATAATAATAACATTCCTTGCTCATGAAGCAATCAATTACTATATTATCATTAGGCCTCAAATGGGTCCCATTACACACTACAGGTACACCCAAGATCCTATTGGATCACTTACATACATTTTCAACAATTACATAATCCATTCTAATGATATCTACATCAATCTAGTCCTCACATTCTTCCCACGAACCATGCCTTCAGTTAGGTGACAAATACTTACCTTGGTTTATTGGTTCATTAGGAAATTTAGGTAGTCTCGACTTGCAAGGAAAAATCTATAGGAGGGTAAGCCATAGCTTAGTGAGATAGGGTGCAATCTCTCAGTGTTGCAACAAACACAACAATTTCAAGCAAGTTATCAAACAAATGCTATACATGAACAATCACATGAATACAGCATCTCACATGGTCTTCTAGTAACCGACGTGAAGTTTAGGGTTTATGCCCTCCTTAACCTTGGGTTAGGGATTCTGAAGCCACCGTTAGAGCTCAGGTCTTACATATAATTTAATTACTCTTATCACTTTATTACAACTGTATCTTAGCTTTAGTGATCTAGGCTTAAGTGCCTCTTATACACCGAACATTTACGCCCTTAAGTGATAGGCCGGACTCAGAACTGTCAAGGCACAATAATCCCTTAATCACTTAATTTGCACTTGGTGGAACAGTGATCCTCTGATCACTTCCGGTGCGTCTTGTAGCTGTGATGACCTTAAACAATGCAATGCATGCCAGGTTTTTAATTAGATCTCATAATTGGTTAAAGTTTTCGGGTGATCATCCGAGGTCAAGCACATATGCAAGTGGCAATCGTGTCAACAATGATCATACCATGACGTCTCCCTTTACTCCTACTAGTAATAATACGCACACTCACTAAGGAAAAGATCTAAGACCTATATGCCCATACATGTTTTCTTGCATCCTCATTCATAGATTTCCACACCCCCCCCCCCCCCCCCCTTTCAATTCCCCAACACACAAGCTCACAAGAAAACTAACACCAATATAATCCCAACTCTCACCTCCATTTCATCTTATAGCCCACATTCTCAAGTTGAACTTCTATTTCTGCTTTCATCATACCACATATAAACATGTACATACATAAGATTCCTAAGCTAGCTTCCCAATCTAACAAGGCATGCATATAAACATATACATATATATATATATATTTACAAACCACACATACACAATTGAGAATAAGTCCAGTACATGCACTTACACTTATACATATACGTACATATGTATGGTGTATATTATATCGCCACCATACTTCCCAATTTCAGTCCGACCTTCCCCGTCTTGCAACACCCCTGTCCCACGCACACATATACACGCAATTTCGGAGGATCTTCCTCGCTCAGCATCTCCCTATCCTATATACGCACACGCAATTTTCAGAGCCATCTCCCCTACCCAGCATCTCCCTATCCCACACACGCACACGCAATTGTAGAGGAGATAACCTACACAATTTCAGAGCTAACCAGCACCTATACTTATACACACATATATATATATTATTTAAAATAGCAAACTCCAGCTAGATTTCCTTCTTCTCACTTCCAGCAATGTCATCAACACATACATATATATATGTTCGTTCACGGCCAAAATAGCACACCTTCTAGCAGCCTTCCCAATTGATACATATATGTATATATGTATGATTATATAAGGCAACCAACGAGTAAAGAAAATGGCACACATGCATACGTACCATGGAAGAAAGAAACAAAAGCCAACGACATTTTATATATATATATATTATCCCTTGCAGCCTTAAGGAAGGAAGAAGAGATAAGGAAAAAAAAATTTTCCACATGCTCTCGTACGGCACAAGTAACATCTCCAATCACGTATTGTTTATATATATATATATATATATAATGGCCGTTGTTTGCTCCTAGATCACTTTTCAAACATTTCACGCTCAATACACACACATATATATTCTTATATAGGCAGCACAAAATCCCTAATAAAAAACAGGAAATCAACAATATACAAGTATTACAACACACAACGGAGTCCTACTCACCTTGGTCTCATTTTCCCGAGGTTTAATAAAAATAATCTTTAGGTATCTCCGAGCTAAAATTCTTTTCACCTAAAAAATTAGGGAAAAGTATATTATTACATGCTACACATGGTTTAAATCACTCCACCTAGTGTTTCTCTAGCTATTATAACTAGTTTTATGTGAAATACTAATTTTTACACCTATTTGTTATTTATACATAAATTTTAAAAACTAACTTCGTTTCGTGAAAAATTGGTCTAGTTAAGTTGTACTCAGCTCGAGGAACACGTTGGTGGTCTCGGATCGTCAATCAGAAGTTGTATGTGTGAGATATGATTTTTTTGTTCGGTTTTTCCCTTTTCTTTTTCTCCGTCACTTTCGTCTGGTCACTATATGATGGGAATCTTCCCAGTGATCTTGATAGACAGGGAACTTGATTAGGGTGATGATCCAAATCACTTATAGTCATACTTGTTTTCTTTATCTAATAAATGTTTGAATGATAATCTAACAGGTACAATGATATTTCTTCACGGGATGCCAAATGAATCTTACTGTTAGCCAATTAGGAACATCATCAGATTCTTATCCAATGACCCGTTGTGATCAACATTGCCTTGATGCATCAGCTCTTTGAAGATTATTAATTTTTGTATTAGTAATTATTTCTTTGGACTATTTATTTTGTAAGTTTTTGGACATTTTTATTTAGTTTTAATTGGTGTTTTTAGGACCAGCTACCTTATAGTGGCATAGTTGTAATTTTGTGGGCATTTTAACCCTAAAGGGAGTAAGTATAAATACTTGCTTAAGTAGGGTTTTGAGGAGGAAATACACTTGAAAATTGCAGCAAACATTTTTGTAAGAGATTAGGGTTTCCAAAGATTTCATAGGACTCTTATCAATTTCAATCCAATTGGAATGGTGCTGAGTTTGCAACCTAATGAATTGTGAGTTATATCAATTCCCTAAGTTGATTTCCTTTTCATTACTAGTGTGTAATATATAGGGTTGATTAGGTTGGTTCTTATTGTTCTGATTTTAACGTCATTTGTGATCCCAAAATCCATTCATATTATGTTATCAATTTGATTGGTTTTATATCATTATATTGCCTTCAATTTGTCTTATATTGTTTTGTGTGGGATTCCATTGTGTTGAGGAGGAGTTCACGGTTTATTTGTATGTGTTATTGGTTGGGATTTCATTGGATGTTGAGTTAAGTTCTTGATTCATTTGAGAAATATCATTGATTTTCATAAATTGGATCACCTTCAAATTTTAGGGTTTACGCCAATTCGTTCCAATTTGAACTGGTTTTGATTTTGTGATTTGGAGTTGTTCAATTGGTTTATTTTCATATGCTTAGAGCCCCTTTTAAGCATATCATCTTTTGGTATCAAAGCTTGTGGTTGTGAGAAGAGGTTAATTGATTTTGAATTCGGAAATTAGGGATTGTTGAGTTAGCACCTTGATCCAAATTGTGAGGTGGAGTTAAGTTATTTCATTGTGTTGTTGAAGTGCTATCATTATTGTTAGTTGTTGTAGACGTGGATTACCTGTAACATTCTTGGCTTCCTTGAGAATTGGCCATGAGTATGTAGTGTCCTTGAAGTGGACTGTGAGGAGTAAGGAGTGTTGATCCTTGGTGATCAAGTGGAGAAGAGTGAATGGTTGTGTTGCATTTTCGGAAAAAAAAAATTGCGTAACATTTGTGATTTTCAAAATTAAATTTTCAGAATTGAGGTGTGAGTTAAGGAAGCAATTTGAATTTCAAAACACACATTAAGTGATTGAGTAATTGTGTGTTCATTTGAATTTGAAAGTGGCTCCTTACCATTTGTGGAATAGAGCAATTATTGAACTTAATTTGAATTTGAATTTGAGCTGCCTTGATTGTTGAAAATTGCGGTTTGTTAACTTGTGTTGAAGTGGAAAAGTGCACCGTGCCTTGAAGGTGTAAGTGTGTGGTGTTGTGTTTTGTAAAGTTAGTGAAGAATGTGTGTACATTTAGCGTGGTGTTGTGTGTGTTGTATAGAGAAGTATTGTTAGTGACGTAAATGGTGGTAGAACCGTAAGCAAGGGGAGTTGTGTGGTGGTGAAGTTGTGTACTTGTGTATGTATTGAGTTGCTGCCTATTATGAAGTTAATTAGTGTGAAACCAAAGCAAGAAAAGGAAAGTTGAGTAGTAGAATTTGAATTCAAACAAAACAATTAAAATGTGAAAGTAATTGAAATCATTACTTAAACACTTGTGGTTGAATTTAATTCTTAACTACTTAGAAGTGATTGTGTGTACTTCATTTATTTAACTTTACTTGAAGCACTAAGAATTATCTCCTTGTGTTTTAAGTTCTTGCAACGTGGGTTTATTATATTGGTGTGGTTAGTAAACGTCTTCTTGTGAATTGGTGTTGTTGAAGGATTGTGCTGTAATTTGTGGAAGTGTACGTCATCAAATCACAAACATGTCAAACGACAGTGTGAACGGGGGAATTGGCAATGAAGCCAATAGCTAGGTTAGTGGAGGTCAGGATCATAACATTGTAGGTAGAAGGACTTTGAAAGAATAACTCTAGGATCTTACTACTATTGTTGCTACTTTAGCAACTAGGATTGATAGGATGACATTGCCATAACCACTAGTGGTAAACCCTTAGGTACCACCTCAAGTAGCTCCACAGAACCTCTAGAGAGAAGGAGTAGTGAGAGGAGAAAACTTGGGCAGAAGGATGGAGGGAGATCATCACCCCTATAGGGAAGAGAGGGACGACAACTTTAGGGTTAATCCTTACCTAAATAAGGATTTCAAGCTACCTAGGGGATTGGAATATGTGAAGCTGCAGATGCCTTCTTTTGACGGTAGGCGTTCAGCTAATGATTATTTAGACTAGGAGAATAAGGTTGATGGTCTCTTTGAATGTTTATGAGATTGATGACAATACCCGAGTCCGATTGGCTACTGTTGAGTTCATAGGGTATGCCACCTTATGGCGGAAGAATCTGATTATCAGTAGGCGTAGGGATGGTAAAGCTGAAATACAGACATGGTGGGATATGAAGAGGGTTCTAAGAAAGAGATTTATTCCTGAACACTACAGGCAGAAACTGTTTATGCGTCTTCAGACCTTCAAGTAGGGAGGTAAGATAGTCTATGACTATGTGCAGGAGTTTAAAACCTTAATGATTAGATGTGGGTCAATTAAGCCTCTAGAGTAAACCCTAACATGCTTTATTTCAGGGCTGAAATATGAGATTGCATGTGTAGTTGAGTTACAGAGATACAGTACACTTGATGAGGCTATTCAGTTAGCCTTGAAAGTGGAGAGGTAGAGGCGATTCAACTCATTCAAGGTTCCAAATAGCAAGCCCAGTACTACTACAAGGCCCATGGGAGCTGATGGTCAATTAGGAGGACTAAAGGTAGTAGGTGAGTCAGTGAGGGTAGTGGATAGAGCTACCCCCAGCATAGATAGGGAGAACATGACCTCAGGAAAGGGTAAAGAGGTAATAGCACCAGATGTTAGGCAGACTGTACCGAAAACTACTACTGGGAAAGTGTGCCAAATTAAATGCTTTAAATGCATGGGATTTGGGCCTATAGTGGCACAGTGTCCTAATAAGAGAGTCATGACTGTTATAGAGGGTGCTAGAGAGGAGGGTGAGGATAAGAAGGAACCAATTGAGCCTACAAATCTGTCTATAGCATTGTAGGAATATTATGATGATCATACTGCAAAAGCACATGAGGAGGGCATAGGTGAATAATATTTACCCACTAATATGTTGCGTATGGCTCTAACTTTATCTCCTGATGCTAGGGACAAACAGAGGGAGAACATATTCCACACTTCTTGTAGGATCAGAGGTAACCTTTGTGTACTCACCATAGATAGTGGTAGTTGCACGAATGTTATATCTACTGCACTGGTAGACAAATTACAATTATTTACTAGTCCACATCCTAGCCCTTATAACTTGCATTGGTTAAATAATCGGGGTAGTATGCATGTTACATAAAGGGCAAAGGTGGTAATGAGTGTTGGGAAGAAATATCATGATGAGAACTTATGTGATGTGATCCTCATGTGTGCATTTCAATTACTATTGGGTAGGCCCTGGATGTTTGATCGAAAGGTGTTGTATGATGGCTTCAGAAACACCTATATGTTTCGAAAGGGAGGGTTTCGAATAGTATTGGTACCTATGTCTCCATTTAAGGTGCACAATTTCCAAGAGTAAGTCAGGACTACTTCGGTCTCATCTAGTAATCGGGAAAACAGGACAATAGAGGCATCCGGGTTCAGTCTAAGAAGTGACCCTCTAGATTTGAGAGCAAATCTTTCAGAGGCCCGAGAAGATGATGGGAATCTTCCCGGCGATCTTGATGGACAAGGAACTTGATTTGGGTGATGATCCAAATCACTTATATTCATACTTATTTTCTTTATCTAATAAATGTTTGAATGACAATCTAACATGATCCGAAATTGTTTGAGTGCATTTAGGGTTGGTTTTTATTCCATTTGATTATGCTTAATCCCCTTTTAGGCACATCAAGCATCCCTATCTCTCCTCCTACTAGCTACAATATTCTTCCACCATAAGGTGGCATACCTTGTAAATTCAACTACTACTAATCATACTCAAGTATGGTCATTGATCTTATAGCATTCAACAAGTCCTTCCCTCTTATCCTCCCAATCCAGATAATCCTCTGCAAATCTCCTTATAACAAATGAAGGCATTTGCAATTTCACATATTCTAAACCCCTAGGTGATCTGAACTCACGGTTGAGGTAGAATTCATCCTCCAAATTATCATCTCTTCCTTTTGCTACCACTCCAATTCGCCTTCCCCTATTACCTCCCAATGCTCCTTCCCTACAAGAATTATTAATAGCTACCTAAAGTGAGGCTACTAATGGATTTGCCATTGGTTGTTGTGGAAGTGTTATTTAGTCAACCCTTGTAGCTGGATTAGCAACAATAGTGGTTGACTCTTGTAACTACTCTTCTAAATCCCTTCTTCCACCTGCGGCATGGTGTCTTTAGCCCACTCCTCCAACTTGACTATTGGCTTCATTCCTAACTCATCCATTCACGCTATCATTTGACATGGTTGTTGAATTAAAGCTTTGACAAAATTTCTCCAATCCACAAACATACCTTTACGACACAAAAGTAGTTTCCTTTTTTTTTTTTATTCTCACAAACACACCTTCATGGCATAAATTCCTTCAATTAACAACACACTTCACGACACAAGTTTCTTTAATTCACAACATAACCCAACAATCACACCTTGTTCAAATTTCAATTCAAATTACGTGTACTACAACACCTCATTACACATACCCTAAATGTAAACTTCTCAAATCAAGTCAGTGGAGCATTCATGTCACTTCAATCACATTTACTACTCAATTACACAAATATGGAATCAATTGTAGTAAACCCCAAATCATCTATGGCAAACCCCTAAAGTAGTTCTTTCTTCAATTTCAACTTACAATGACTAATGGAACATGACACAATTCATGCAATATATCTAATTTCAATTCAAATAATCAAATAGTTTAACAAGTGCACGACATAAACCATAAATCCCCAAATCAAAATCATTACTTCTACATGCAATTCCCTCTCTCAATCGTAAGCTCTAATACCAAAAGATGATATGCTAATCCAATTGCAATCAAACAATCCTAATTTATGAAACAATTGAACAATTATGTCTAAAATATCAAGGATCCCCTTTTTCTAGTGTAGAACCCTAATTTTCCATAGAATAAGAACAAATGAAATTCCAAATTCTTACCAGATATTACTCACTAGTAAAATGACGAAATAACTTACAATTGTTGATTTTACACACAACAGTCCAAGCCTCCACTCACCACAACCCTAAATGGAATTGATAAGAGTGTATGAAATAGAGAGAAAAATTCCCCTTTTTAACGTGATGCTTTTGCCAAAATAAGACCAAGTATCCTTTGTTGTTCCCCTTTACAAGTATTTATACTAATCCCTAAATATGGAAAAAAAAAAGAACATAAGTAAATAATGAAAAATAACATAACACATGGTCGACTATTCTATGTCCATTTCGGTTCAAAACATAGACCATGAACCATCCTCTAAACCATGTGTTAATTGGTTTGATCGCCCTCTTGTAATACTGACAAGTATACTTGATTAAATATAAAACAATCATATAAAATAAATAAAAACATTATGTGAGTGTCTTTGGGTTCCATTTGGTCAAAAGGACTCTTAATGCAAGGCTCCATAGTCCTTTAGCTCTTGCTCGAGTAATGGGTCATGCTATCAAAATGGTTTGATTCCCATCAAATCACCTTGACCGATAAATATTGGGGGTCATTCAATATTGTTGTTGTTCGATAGGAATGTTACCTCCCAAGCATAAGATAATAAGTCTAGCTTATGCACCAACATCCCTACTACTAAGTGTGAAAATAATTCCCTTAAGTGCAACAAATACATTACATAACCCAAAAGTTCATTTTAAGGGCATCAAACTAAATTTAGGAATTGCCTTGACAATCTTTGTTAAGCAATCAAGTAGTGAGATAACCCCCCTTAACCAATAACAAAATTTATACATGATCCAATGGTATCTCATTAATCTTAAACCTGTGATGACTTCAATATTTTACCAAAGGTCATATAAAACATGAGAGATTGAAGTGATCTCATCACATGTCATTTAACATTATTGTTATGAAAGGAAAAAAAAAGGCATGATGACTTTAAAATTCTTCCTATGAAGTCTACATTTTTTTTTCCTTAAGCTAATGATACAACTTATTGGTGAAATGATGACTTAACAACTTTATGGCCTTGATAGTAGCAAGATCTGCCTTAGAGTTAAGATAATGAGCTCTATCAATGCATTTGACCAAGAGGTCTAACTCATTTACTAATGAAGAACCACAAGTGTTATTGAATAATTAGGTTAAGCTTTGTTTTGACATAAACACCATGGCACCACCCAAGTTTTTTGGGGGAAAAAAAGTGATTCATCTCAAAATTTTCCCTCCATGGCATATAAGAACTTCAATGGTAGGATAAGACAAAGGGGCATAAGAAATCCATGAAATGAAATGTGCTTTTCTCTAACACCACCACTACATTAAATTTATTGCCCTATCTTGTTGTGATGTATTATCAATCTCATCCTTTTTGGGTAATGAGCTAGTTGATAAATAAACTTCTTATAAATGTTGTGGAGTACTATCAATGTTAGCAACTAAGGGCGGGGGGGGGGGGGGGGGGGGGGGGGGGGGGGGGGGGGGGGGGGGGGGGGGGGTGGGTTGGGAGAGCATTAGTAAGTAAACTCTCTACTAAGTTTGTGTCATTGACAAATGATGATGATCTCTTGCAACTAGAGGTGTGCAAGTAAGATGAATCATGCGAACTAACCCATTTAACTTGCAAAAAATAAAGAAAAAAAAAGTGGGGTAGGGTTAAAGATTTCAACTTGTTTAAAAAGTAGGTTGTGCTAGCCCTATGCTAGCCTACCCCCACTTAACCTGCTAGTTAAAGTGAGCCAATTCGCTATAGGTTGGATTAGCCCATGAACCTATAAAAACTTAAAAAAATGAATGATTAATTATTCATGGATAAGTAATTAATTACTTTTAACATATAGTTGCATAATAAAGTTTGATTACCATTACACTCCTTTACAATTAATATTTCTATTAAAATAAAATTGTAAGATAAAAGAAACCAAATTAGAGTAATAATAGAAAGCCATAATGCCTAGCTACTTTTGATTAATAAAAATATGAATACAAATGTATTGTTAATTATACATAAAAGCTTACAATGATTATTTTCTTTTTAATGAACTAGATATATTGCATGTCATATATCAAATCTAAGTAGGTTAGCGGGTTAGCCAACTTAACCTACTCAATTGTATAAGTGAATTAAATGTTGTAGGTTAGTAGGTTAGCTTGCTTAACCCATCAACCTGCAATAAGGTGGGTTAAGCCTAAAATTCTAGCCTACTTTTTAAGTGGGTCTTAACAAGATGGCCTATTTAACCTGTGGGTGAAAGCAAGGCAGGTTGATAGCATTAGGCAAGTGCACTTATCGATTAATATAACATAGTGGATTAATTTGTAATCCTAGGTTGATTAATTGATATATCTCTTTAATTAAAACTCCTAAAATTGCATTATTGATCTTTAAATTCCTTAATTAGGTTTGACCCCAATTTGGAAGATTTATGTCATCTTATCTCTAAGTTTACATGTAACTCTTTTTAATTATGTTAGATATAATTATAGAGGTGATTTCTCATTCTACTCGTATAATATCAATAATTAAAAATTGATAATCTAGAAATACCAATTTCATACTATGAAGAATATGCATAATTGAATAAAGAAAATAAAGAACCCATTGAATAATAACTGAAATAAAATTACATAATAATTCTAGGGTTCTACAAATCTAGATACTAGAAGAAATTAAGCTAACATTTTGAGATAAAATCTGACAATAAAATAAAAAAAAAACTCATAATGGAAAGAAAAACCCTTGTAGAAATTTGTTCTTACACTTCTGAAGCATACGATTTGATCTTCAATATTCTCTAGCTTAAATGAGTTCTTGATGTGCCTAAAACCAAGATTAAGCACAATCAAATAGAACAAAAACCAACCGCAAATGCACTAAATTGAATCTGGTTCAATAAGCTAGGAATTACGTGATTCTTAATGGAGTGCAAGGAGATCCAAATTCAATAACTAATGAATTAATTAACCATGATGATTCAAAACCCTCAAAAAACACTAATTAATTTTAAAATACCACGTGAATCTAAGATAAACAACAAAATCAATTTCGAGATCCCCCTTTATAGAAAGACAATTCACAATTCAAATGATAAACAATTGATGATGGTTAATAACAAGTAAATTAAGTACTCAAAACAAGCACACTATTTCGAATCAAACTAACTCAAATCTAACCAAGAAATGATTCAATCAAACCCTAGATATTACACACTAGAGAAGAAAAGAATACACAACAATTAGAAATTGATATGACTCACAATTTCAATTGTTGCACTAGCCACAATCTCAACTCTTGGGATTGAAATTGATAAGAGGAAATTAAACTAGGGAAACCCTAAGCTCTCTCATGTAAAGTGAATGTGTTTAATTAGAAAATTGGCCTCTTCAAAACCTACTTAAGCAAGTATTTATACTTGCTCCCTTTAAGGTTAGAAAGTCCATAAAATTACAACTATACCACTTTTAAGGTAACCGGTCCTAAATGAAATTACAAACAAATGAAAGTGTCCCAAAAGAAAATTACAACATAGAATGGTCCAATAACAATTACAAAGTACAAAAATAATATAAATCTTCAAGAGCCAATGCTTCGAAGTGAAATCAATTGCAATAGGCCTTTGGATGCAAATGTGATGATTTCCCATAGCCATCAACTAATGTAAGTCATTTAGCATCCTATGAAGAAATATTATTGTACTTATAAGATTATTACTTAAATATTTATTAGATAAAAAAAATAGAGTGAAATATGAGCGATTTGGATGATGATCCAAATCGAGTTATGAGAGCATCTATGGTGCCAGAAAATTTTCCATCAATTCTTCTCTTCGTCTGCTAAAAAAACTCTCTCTTTTCTCTCCTCGCTTCATTTAGGTTTTATTTATGGTATTTATATTACATAGCTATCGAACTCAACAAGACCCTTTAACACGGTCATGTTCAGGTTGTGCTCAACTTAAATCTTTCAAATGTATCCAAATCTAAGAAGATACGACCAACACGACCCCAACATGGTTATGTTGCTAGGTCGTGTTGCACTAATTTAACATGGTCATGTTTAGCTTCAAGTGCTCCAAAAGTTACACGACAACTAACATGGTTGTGTTATATCCTCATGTATGTTTCTTGAATTTTTTTCTTCTTCATTATCAACATGATAATGTGAACTGACTATGTTGATCTTTAAACGCTCATAACTTCTTCATTTGAACTTCAAATCAAGTGAAACTTAACTCGTTTTCTTCCTTTATTGATTAAAGAACATATTAATCCTAAAATTAAAATATTATTCAATTAGGTAGCATATTTCTTTAAAATTCTTATAATTTCAATGAATTTGTCAAAAAAATCTTATTCATAAATATATTCTATTAATCATCTATCAAATTTTACCATACTTAGACATTTTCTTTTCCTCAAGAAAATTAATCAATTCATAATTTAGGACAAGAAATGTTTATTTAAACTAAAGATTACTTAAGGAAGATTTTCATCACTTCATTTCTCTTATCTCAATACTGTTTTAAATCAACTTGTAAAGTAAGAATTTAAAAACAATGAAACACTAGCAACTTTTTATATTTGTACTTAATCATTTCATTTTTTATGTATCAAGAACACTAAGTATCAAAGTTCAAGAGTTAATCCATATAAGTTAGAGTTAACTCATATCATTTAAACAAAGATTCATAAACTATCAATCAAATTCAACATCAACCAATTAAAGGAAAATCATCAATATCTTAACCACTTATCTAAGATATATACACTCTCCTCTTCAATCATATTAAGCACTATAATTTAAAGTAAATTTATTCATAATTAGTCATCTCTTGATCATCCCCTTAGTATTGGTTTTCATTAAAGGATTTATTATTTTTTTTTCATTCATTCATTTTTTTCAAGTAGTTCCATTAGTTAATACCATGAAACTACTTTAGTTTTATGGTATTTAGCTTTCTCGGACTTTTCTCTTGACCCTTTTAATGAGCTTTAGGTCGATGATCCCGAGTTCATCACTCAAGTTAACAGATGTTATCTCTCTTAAAAAAGAGGCATCCCACAGGCTTAATTACTCAAGTCAACGAGGCCCACAGCTAAACTTTTGTTTAATTCAATTTATTTATTTATCCTCTAACGTTATTAATTTTTTAGGGAATTGTCAAGAAATAAGTTTTTGTTCACTTACTAAAAATTATAGTGCTCTAAAAATTTATAAGGAATGGGTATATATCCAAGTAAAATTTTAAAATATAGATGATTAATTCCTAATTAGTGATATTTTGCTAATTCTATGTTTAAAATCAAGGTTTAAATGAAATATAACTTTGCTTTATACAAATTTCACTCATCAAGTCTAGTAAAGTGTAATAAGCACAATATTGGTGAATCATTGAAAACATTGTTCTAAAAAGTTGCTATTCTAAAGTACAAGTTAATTAAAACATTAACTCCCCTACACTTATAGTTGTACATTGTCCCCAATGTACAAATTATATCTCATGAAAGATAAAAGGCAATAAAAGCAAAGGAAAGAAAAACTATAAGAAAAGGAGAAAATCGTATTCCCCTGAAAATTTTTTCAATCTTCATTTCATGAGAATTCTTTTACAGTATTCTGAATTGTACACTGCAAATGTTGTGATCACAAGGGAAATGATGTGCTCAAAACCAAGTCCAAGTACAATCAAATGACTCAAGAAAAACAATTCACAATCAATCACAAAAATCGATCCAATGGGTTCACAAATCACGTGAAACCCATATGAAATTTAGATGGAAAATGTAGATCAAATGATGTAATTGCAATCCCTATTTGTAATCTTCACCAAGTGACAACAAATGGAATGAGATCCACATGAAAATCATATCAAAAAGGAAGCAACAAAATCGTGATTTCCACTCTTCCCTCGATTCCAATTCACACCAACACTAAATTGAGATATAGTTCAAGTACTAAAAGAACAATTAATCTTAACAAGAAAATTTTTCATGAATTACACTCACAAATAAGTCCAAGAAATCTTCAAATCCATCCTAGATATGACTCACTAGAGAAGAAATGAAAAACAACAAAGAAGAAATCGATATGACTCACAATTTCCCCTTGTTGCACTCGCCACAATTCCAATTCTTGAGTTGAAATTGATAAGAGATTTTGAACTAGGATGAACCCTAATTCCCACACATGAAGTGCTATGTTTAATCTAAAAAAATGGCCTCCTCAAACCCTATTCTAAGCAAGTATTTATACTTGCTACTCCTAGGGTTAGAAAATGGTTGAAATTACAAGTTTGCTACTTTTAAGGTAGCTAGTCCTAAATGAAAATTACAATCAAAATAAAAGTGTTCCAAAATGATTACAACATAAATAGTCCATGCAAATGAAAAATATATAAGAGAAATTGGTCTTCAAGATGCCGGTCTTCTATAGGATTCATCGGCCCAGCTCATCGTCGGTTCAATTCGGTTTATGGATAACCCACAAGTTGAGTCTGAGGGAGTTTGTCCATTGCCCTATAAAATATGATAAGTGTGCTTGTTAGAAAACACAATACAAGAATAATAGAAAAGAGGTTAATTTATAAATAATTCCAGGGTCGATCGATCTGCTCAAAATGGGCCCTCATCGCCAAAATTCGAATTCCTTTAGTTTTTGCCCTAATGATAGGTCTTGTCGAATTTTGATTCCTATCAGGAAACTACAAAAGAAAAGAAGTGATACGATTCCAAGAGCTAAGATACGAGCGCCAAAGAAAACAAAGTCAATCCGAGCTCTAGGTGGCAGTGCGGGGTCCAAAAAAAAAAAAAAGGACTGATGGGGATCAAGTAGCATCAAGAGTTCACGAGTCAAAGTCTAATGACCCACTACATGGTATTGGAGGTCCAATGACAAGATCTAGAGCTAAACGAGTGGGAGAAGCCTTGCAAGGATTAGTTATGGAACTCCAAGAGCAAGAAGTAGGTCGACACAAGTCTAATTCAAGTCTCGAGTTAGTAAACATAATATATCAAAGCACGGACGAAGCGGAGGCCAACAACGATGGAACAACAGCCTTCAGTGTCAAGGGAAGGCCGCTGGCCTAGAGGCAAAGGAGAGTCGGCCTTCTTGGCCGACCTTGAGGGAAGGAACGCCGGCGGGTTAAGGCTGCCGGCCTAAATTTCAAGGCTGTCAACCTTGGAATCTGCACCACCGGCGTAGAGCCGGCCTAGACATCCGTAGAACGTCTTTTCTTTTTCTCTTTTCTTCCGTTATTTCAAAGCCGGCCATATATGCATTTAGGCCGCTAGCTTATGTGATATTTCTAATATAACATTGT
Source organism: Laguncularia racemosa (assembly GCA_037954665.1). Taxonomy (NCBI): domain Eukaryota; kingdom Viridiplantae; phylum Streptophyta; class Magnoliopsida; order Myrtales; family Combretaceae; genus Laguncularia; species Laguncularia racemosa. The sequence continues at coordinate 645,435 of JBBMOL010000266.1, forward strand.
TTTGTCATATGAAAGGACAGATTTATCAAGTTGAATGAAAAATTTTCTTGAGAGAATTCTCTCTTCTTTAGTTCTTACAAATAGAACTTCCTTCGATTTCTTCATCCTAAACGCTTAGAGAAATCTATCTGGATAGCTTAGGTTCCATTCGGAGTGTTCGATTGGGGTCGGGTTACATTTTGATTTCGATTCAATTTTGATTCTCTGGTTTTGAATCCTTATTGATCGTTGGGTCTTAGATCAATATCTAGGGTTCGCGTCATTTGGTATCAGAGCCGAGGCTCATTGAATCGGGTAATCTCTATCCCTGTTAATATTTTTGTTTAATTGATTGCATAAATTTTCTGTCGTAGTTTAAAAAAAAAAAAGAAAAAAATATCCAATTTCTGTTCTATTTCAACGACGGCAAATTCCAATTGCCAAATCCCAAAGGCAATTCCATTGCCTTGAATTAGTTAGTCGGTAAATTTCACAAAAAAAAAAAGAACAGAAAATTCGTATTAAACAAAAAAAAAATCCATTTTATATTTTTGTTTGTTTGTTTAATTGTTCGAGTTCATTGTTTCCTATCAAATTCACTATATTCCATATTGGTCAATCATAATTATTCATTGAATCGTCATATTCTCGTGTTGTTGGAATTCTGAGTTGTTAGTTGATTTATCTTAGTGGTTTATTTTGGAGAAAAATTCATTGAGTTAGTTCTTGAGCAAGGATTTGCAAAGGAGAGTAGATTGGTGAGAATTTTTTCATGGAAAATCAAATTGTGAGATACACGAGTGTATACACACCTTTGAGTGTAAACTGGTAAGGGAGTGAATTGTAAGGCCTTCTTAATTTGTTATTACTAACCTTTTTCTATTGCAGTGATATGTCTGATCAAAGTCCAATTGGTGGAGAGAAGGGAGAAGTAGATAATAAATGATGTTTGATGCTTTAATGGGTGAGATGAAAAGAATTCTGAGTGGAGAACTGGAGCAAATCCATGTAAGGATGGATAAGATTGAGCGAGGTAGGGAGCCTATGGGTAGTACTTTTGTAGGGCGAAGAATTGAGAGGCTTCTAAGGAAGGGAGTGAGAATAGAAGAGGGAGAGGGCACTGAATTAGGAGAGTATAATTTTGTGATGGGGAGAGATAATACCCAAAGGAGAGATAATAATTTGGGTAGCATAAAGATGAAAATACCACCCTTTCAAGGGAAGAATGACCCAAAATTATACTTGGAGTGGGAGCGAAAGGTTGATCACATATTTGAGTGCCATAACTATTCAGAGGACAAGAAGATTAAACTTGCAGCAGTTGAGTTCACTGACTATGCAAGTGTATGGTGGGATCAACTGGTTAGGAATAGGAGACGGTATGGAGAGGAGCCTATTAGCACTTATGAAAACTATTATGCAGAAGAGGTTCATTCCTAATCACTATTATAAGGATTTGCATAGGAAGTTGCAGGGTCTGACAAAAGGGTCCAAAAGTGTAGAGGACTATTATAAGGAGATGGAAATAGCCATGATTAGAGCTAAGGTGGAAGAGGATGATGAAGCTGCAATGGCTAGGTTCATTGGTGGATTAAATAGGGAGATCACTGATATTGTTGATCTACAACATTATGTAGATATTGAGGAATTATTGCATAAGGCGATCAAGGTTGAGAAGCAACTAAAGGGAAAGAGTACTTCAAGGTATCACCCAGTTTCAAGTTCTTCCAGGTATAATTCAACTTCTAATTCTTCATGGAAGTCGAATTGGAAGAATAACAAACCACCACCAAAAATTAAGGAGGAAGAGAAGGCTAAGGCACCGGCATCCTATTCGAAAGGTAACACTGAAACCAAATCTACTTCTAGATTACGTGATATTAAGTGTTACAGGTGCCAGGGATTTGGGCATATTGCATCGCAGTGTCCAAACACTAAGGCGATGATCCTTTTGGAGAGTGGTGATGTGGAGAGTGTGAGCTCAGGGGATGATGATGACATGCCCCCATTGGAAGATTGTAGTGATGTGGATTTAGAAGGGCTGTAAAGGGAGAGATGTTTGTTACCAAGCGGGTTCTTAATACTCAACTTAAGGATGAGGGTGATAAAGTGCAGCGAAAGCATATTTTTCATACTAGATGCCATGTGAATAACAAGGTATGTAGTTTGATTATTAATAGTGGTAGCTGTACAAATGTTGCTAGAACATTATTGGTTGATAAACTGAACCTGAAAACTGTGAAGCATGAACATCCTTATAAGTTGCAGTGGTTGAGCGAATGTGGGGAGGTTAAAGTGACCAAGAGGGTACTAATTTCTTTCTCTATAGGGAAGTACCGTGATGAGGTATTATGTGATGTGGTACCTATGCAGGCTTGCCACATACTGTTGGGATGACCTTGGCAACTCGATAGGAAGGTCACTCATGATGGTTATCACAATCGATATTCCTTCATTTTGAACAAGAGACAGGTGATTTTGACACCCCTCAACCCTTGGGAGGCTAGTGAGGATCAGTTGAGAATTGCTAGAGAGTTTAGAGAGAGAGGGAAACACAAGAGTGAACAAGAAAAGAAAATTGAGACTGTGAAAGAGAGTGGCAAAAACACACTGGTGAGTTATGAGAAGAAAGATTTAGAGGGAAACACGAGTGACATTGGAGAGGCAAATGAGATTAAAAGTGCTTTGAAGGCAAAACGACATTTACTTGTACTGATGTACAAGGATATATATCTTTCCACTGACCATCTTAACCCTTCTTTGCCTGCAGTTGTCGTTTCTCTTTTGCAAGAATTTGCTGACTTATTTCCTGGAGAAGTACCAAGGGGATTGCCTCCACTAAGAGGCATTGAACACCAGATTGATTTTTATTCTAGGTGCTTCCATTCCTAATCGACCAGCTTATCAAGCCAATCCAGAGGAAACCAAGGAGATCCAGAGGCAAATTGATGATCTGGTAGAGCAGGGGTTTGTGAGAGAAAGCCTCAGTCCATGTTCAGTTCCTGTCATCTTGGTTCCCAAGAAGGATGGAACATGGCAAATGTATGTTGACTGTCGAGCAATCAACAAGATCACAGTTAAGTATAGACATCCTATCCCTAGACTTGATGATATGCTTGATGAGTTGCATGGTGCCTGTTTGTTTTCCAAAATTGATTTAAAGAACGGCTATTACCAAATTCGCATGAAAGAGGGAGATGAGTGGAAAACGGCTTTTAAAACTAAGCATGGTTTATATGAGTGGATGGTAATGCCTTTTGGATTAACAAATGTGCCTAGAATGTTTATGAGGTTAATGAATCATGTTCTTCGTGCTTTCATTGGGAAGTTTGTTGTTGTATACTTTGATGACATCTTAGTTTACAGCAAAACTCTAAGTGAACATGTTCAACATTTGCAAAGTGTGTTTACTGCTTTGAGAGGAAACAAATTGTATGCGAACTTGAAAAAAGTGCACCTTTTGTATGGAAACTGTGGTTTTTCTTAGCTTTGTCGTAGGTGCAAAGGGGATTGCTGTAGATGAAGAAAAGGTGAAGGCGATTCGGGAGTGGCCGACACCAAGGAATGCAAGTGAGGTCAGGAGCTTTCATGGGCTAGTAAGCTTTTACAGGAGATTTGTTAGGGACTTTAGTTCCATAGCTGCTCCTCTAAATGATCTTGTTATGAAGAACATCGAGTTCAAGTAGACTGAAATGCATGAGCAAGCTTTTAAGACTTTGAAAGGTAAGTTGACTAATGCACCTTTACTTGTTTTACCTAATTTTGAAAAAGTTTTTGAGATTGAATGCAATGCTTCCGGGAAAGGTATTGGTGGTGTTTTGATACAGGATTCCAAGCCAATCGCTTATTTTAGCGAAAAGCTCAGTGGTGCTACATTAAACTACCCAGTCTATGACAAGGAGCTATATGCTTTGGTGAGGACCTTGCAGACTTAGCAACATTACTTATGGCCTAAGGAGTTCATCATTCATTTTGATCATGAGAGTTTGAAGTTCCTGAAAACTCAAGGTAAGTTGAACAGGAGGCATGCGAAATGGATGGAGTTCATTGAGACCTTCCCAAATGTGATCAAATACAAGCAAGGAAAAGAGAACGTGGTGGCTGATGCACTTTCTCGAAGGTATTCACTTTTGACTTCTTTGCAAACTAAATTGCTTGGGTTTGAACTCATTAAGGAGTTATATGAGAATGATGTTGACTTTGGTCAAATTTGGGCTGCTTGTGCTGAGTCTGGATATTCTGATTTCTATAGGCATGATGGGTATTTGTTTAAGAAAGATAAGTTATGCGTGCCTAAAAGCTCTGTGCGTGAATTGCTTGTGAAGGAAACACATGAGGGTGGTTTAATGGGACACTTTGGTGTTAAAAAGACTTTGGATATTTTGCATGAACATTTTTATTGGCCAAAAATGAAGCATAATGTGCAAACTGTGTGTGAAAAGTGCATTGCATGTAGACAGGCCAAATCCAAAGTAATGCCCCATGGAGAATACATTCCATTGCCTGTGCCTAATCAACCCTGGACTGACATTTCTATGGATTTTGTGTTAGGGTTACCACAATCTCAAAGTGGCAAAGATAGCATTTTTGTTGTTGTCGATAGGTTTAGTAAGATGGCTCACTTCATTGCTTGTTCTAAAACTAATGATGCACAACATATTGCTGATTTGCTCTTTAGGGAGATTGTACGGTTGCACGGCTTGCCTAAATCCATTGTGAGTGATAGGGATGTGAAATTTTTAAGTCATTTTTGGCGTACTTTGTGGAATAGGCTAGGCACTAAATTGTTGTTCTCTATTGTTGCACACCCTCAAACTGATGGTCAGACCGAAGTAGTCAATAGGACTCTTTCAACCTTGTTGCGTGCAGTGATTCATAAGAATTTGAAACAATGGGAGAAATGTCTGCCACATGTAGAATTTGCATATAATAGGACTGTGCATTTCACTACATCTTATTCTCCAGTTGAGGTGCTGTATGGTTTTAACCCTCTGACTCCATTGGATTTTTTGCCTTTGCCTGTTAACGAGTTTGTTGATCTTGATGGAAAGAAAAAGGCAGAGTTTGTAAGGGAATTGCATGCTCAGGTTCGCGACAACATTGAGAAGAAAAATGAGAACTATGCTCGACAGGCCAATAAGGGTTGTGTGAAGACTGTTCTTCATCCAGGAGATTGGGTGTAGGTTCATCTGAGAAAGGAGAGATTTGCTTAACAGCGGAAATCTAAGTTGCACCCCAGGGGAGATGGGCCATTTCAAGTGTTGGAGAGCATCAATGACAATGCTTACAAGATTGACTTGCCAAGTCACTATGGTAATGTAAGTGCAACTTTTAATGTTTCTGACCTTTCTCTGTATGATGCAGGTGATTCGAGGACGAATCTTTCTGAGGAAGAGGGGAATGATGGGGATCAAGTAACATCAAGAGTTCACGAGTCAAAGTCTAAAGACCCACTACATGGTATTGGAGGTCCAATGACAAGAGCTAAAGCTAAACGAGTGGGAGAAGCCTTGCAAGGATTAGTTATGGAACTCCAAGAGCAAGAAGTAGGTCGACATAAGTCTAATTCAAGTCCCGAGTTAGTAAACATAATATATCAAAGCACGGACGAAGCGGAGGCCAACAACGATGGAATGACAGCCTTCAGCATCAAGGGAAGGCCGCCGACCTAGAGGCAAAGGAGAGCCGGCCTTGAGGGAAGCAATGCCGGCGGGTTAAGGCTACCGGCCTTGGAATCTACTCCGCCGGCATAGAGCCAGCCTAAATATCCGTAGAACGTCTTTTCTTTTTCTCTTTTCTTCCGTTATTTCAAAGTCGGCCATATATGCATTTAGGTCGCCAGTTTATGTGATATTTGGAATATAACACCTTGTTTTGTCATATGAAAGGATAGATTTATCAAGTTGAATGAAACATTTTCTTGAGAGAATTCTCTCTTCTTTAGTTCTTGCAAATAGAACTTCCTTCGATTTCTTCATCCTAAACGCTTGGAGAAATCTATCCGGATAACTTAGGTTCTAATCGACGGGTTCAATTGGGGTCAGGTTACATTTTGATTTCTATTCAATTTCGATTCTCAGGTTTTGAATCCTTATTGATCGTTGGGTCTTAGATCAATATCTAGGGTTCGTGTCAAGGACATAAGTGTCGGGAGGACCCACGGCGAAGTTTGGCCTAAATGAAGGCCGTCGGCCTATGTACTTAGGCCACCGGCCTTTGGCCGGCCTTAAATGGTTTCGCACAAATTTTTTAGGATGATATAAATAGGCGTCCTTAGGGTTTTCAAGGGAGAATGTTATTTTGGTTGTAAAACAGAGACACTTTGAGCGGTGTGAATCCTCTTTGGAAATTTGTGAATATTGAGAATTGATTTCACTTTATTCGTGTTATTCTTATCAAATTCTTGGTTCCTATAGAATTTATAGCGAGCATTGTTATTGAATTCTTCGAATTCTTTAACCATAGTGATTGATCTATAGAACGTGGTCTCTATCGTTCTATGATTTGATTGCAAATCAATTTAATTTTATCAATCTTGGCATCTATAGATTGATAATTTTATCCATATCTTTGATTTTATTCGTTAGTACCAAAATCCAGAAAACCCTAAAAAATTTGTGACATTTGATTGTTATTGACGATTTGGTTTGTGTGAAAGCAACCGTTTTCGAATCATTTAGTTTCAGAGCATATCCGAATCCGCATCATTTGGTATCAGAGCAAAGGTTGGGTTCGTAAGGTATTAGAGCAAAGGTTGGGTTCGTAAGGATTCAGAGCAAAGGTTGGATTCGTAAGGATTCAAAGCGAAGGATTCGATTAGATTGTGGGTTAAATCGGTAAGGCTGTTGAATCTCAACTCAATTGTAGTTTTAATTCAATACTGCTATTGGTTGGGAAATTTGGAAATTGTATTGCTGTGAATTGGTGATTGGGCTGTAGTTGAGAATTGGGGTTTTGCTGAATTCAGTTGTTGGGTGTTGAATTGCTGTGAATTGGTGTCTAAGGCTGTTGTTGAGAATTAGTTTGTTGGTGAATTTCTATTGCTGACTAATGAAGGGTAGAGATGTCGTCGCAAGGAAGTGTTCAAAACAACAACAATAGGAATGATGCTGACAATGGGGGTGAGGTTGTGACTAGGGCTGAGTTCAATCAAATCCAAGAAAATCTTAGATTGATTATGGAGAGATTAGAGGTTAGGGATAGAAGAAGCCATAGTGGTGTAGGAATTAGGAGGAGACACTCTAGTAGTGAATCTAATGCTAGTAGTAGAAGGAGTAGGAGAGGAAACAATGTTGACAGGCGTAAGGGGATTAAAAACATCAAGCTAAACATTCCACCTTTCACTGGTAGTAGTAAACCAGAGGAATTCCTAGACTAGGTGCCACGGGTTGAGAAGGTGTTTGACTGTTATGAGTGGGATGAGCGCATGAAGGTGAAAATGGCATCTTTAGCATTTTCTGAATATGCTAGTCTGTGGTGGGATAAATTACAAATTGAGAGACGTAGGGCTGATGAGGAGAAAGTGCGTTCATGGGCTTTGATGAAAAGGTTGATGAGACACAGATTTGTGCCAGACTACTATAAACAAGAGATGCTGATGGAGTTGCAATCCTTGAGGCAGGGTAAGAAGAGCATAGAAGAGTATGTGAAGGAGTTTGAGACACTAATGGCAAGGTGTGATATTAAGGAATCATCAGATGAATCTATAGCTCGTTTCATCAATGGGTTGAAGATGGATATTGCCAATGTAGTGGAACTCCAGCATTATCAGACTCTTGAGGATGTGATTAAATTAGCCAGTCGGGTTGAGCGGCATCAGCGCAGGTGGGATCAGAAATCATATCAACACCATAAGTCAAATGATAGTGAGAGGGAGAAGGAAAGGAAGGAAAAGGGAAAGGCAATCACTAGTGAGGCCGTTGACCAAACACAACAAAAGAGGAGCAGGGATATCAAATGTTTTAAATGTTTAGGACTTGGCCATATTGCTTCTCAATGTCCTAATAAAAGGGCTATGGTCATCAAGGGGGACAAAGTTGAGAGTGAGGAAGAAGAACAGAAGAGTACTAAGGCAGAAGAGGAAGATGAAGACATTATAGCGAGTTCAGTACAGGGAGACTTGTTAATGGTTAAGCAGGATGAAGCTGTTCCTAATCAGAGAGCCAATTTATTTCATATCCAAGGCATGGTACAGGGGAAGACTTGTTTGATTGTGGTTGACACAGGCAGTTGCACTAATGTTGCTTCAGCAAGCTGGGTTACTAAGTTGGGTTTACAGGTGGAGCAGCATCCAAGACCTTATGCACTTCATTGGTTGAGTCCACAGGGAGTTGTTCATGTACACAAACAGGTTCGTGTTCCATTGCTTATTGGTGATTATACTGACGAAATTGTTTGTGATGTAGCTCCCATGGAAGCTACACATTTGATCCTTGGAAGACCTTAGCAGTATGACCTCAGAGCCAAGTATGATGGATACACCAATGAGTATACCATTCAGCAACAGGACAAGATATACAAGCTTCTTCCTATAGGTCCAACTGAAGTACAACAAACAAGACTGATTTGCCTTAAGAAGCCTAAGGGAAAGAGGAGTCTGTTTATGTGGCCTAGCAGGATGGACGATAAAGATTCGAGGTTAAATCTTTTTCAACATGGAGGGAATGATACGATTCCAAGAGCTAAGATACGAGCGCCAAAGAAAACAAAGTCAATCCGAGCTCTAGGTGGCAGTGCGGGGTCTAAAAAAAAAAAAAGGAGGACATAAGCTTCGGGAGGACCTAAGGCGAAGTTCGGCCTAAATGAAGGCCGTCGGCCTTGGTGCCAGCCTAAATAAAGGTCGCCGGCCTTAAATGGTTTCGCACAAATTCTTTAGGATGATATAAATAGGCGTCCTTAGGGTTTTTGATAGAGCCATTTTATACTTAATCATGATAGTATAAATTATGTTAATTCATTATTGATTTTATAGAAATCATAAGGAAATGGCACTTAATTCTAGTATGGTGATAAATCAGGTTAAATGGAGTCAAGGATGCTAATTCAAGTAAATTAGAGAAGTCATCTACAACTTGGATCAAGACAAGGATTTACACCACCGGAGGAAAGTACATGGGCGTGTAATTGAAGTACACGGCCATGTACTTGGTTTTGAATCAACAGGAAGATACACGGTTGAAGTACACGGCCCTGTATCAGCTTAGGAGGAAGCACGGTTTGAGGCACGGCCATGGTGCAAACAGTGTTACACACTGCACAAGAAGGCGAAAATGTGGACTTTCAACAGAGAGAGACACAGCTCGTGATCTGGCCGTGGTGGAAACCGTGCTTGAAGCCGTGGTGGAACCCGTGGTGGAAGCTAGACGTGCCAAGGAGAAGAAATTGTGGAACATTGACAGAGGAAGGCACGGTTGGAAATCTAGCCGTGGTGTAGGCCGTGCCAAGTGGACGAATATTCACTTCTCGAAATCTACATGGAAAAGGAAAGATATTTTCGTATCTTGCTAGCAAAAGATCACCTGCCATTCCTTTAACAATATAAATAGAACTAACCCTAGAGGGTTAGAGGATTTTTTGTTTTTTGGATCTTGAAAAACCTTGGATCATCTTAGAGGCAGAGAGGCAACCGGGTTCATCATGTTTCTATTTTTTATTTTCGTTTTGTTGATGAACATGAGTAGCTAAGCTACTTTTCTAGCCAAAGGGTCATAGATGTTTAATTCTCCACGAATTGTGAGGTCTAATTGACTTTTATTTATTTTACTCTTTGTTTTTGGATATTCATATATCTTCTGAACGTTTTGTCATTATTATCTTTGTTGATTGGTATGAATTAGAGCTCTTCTACTCAATTAGCAAGTTAATATATTGTCAACTAGCACGTCAAATCCGTAATTGTTTGATTGTTCTAGTCTTAGTGACACAATAACATGTTTGATTATAAAATAGATGATCGAATTCATGTTATGGAGGTGTATGATCATGTTTAAATAGGTTATCTTATAATCTACTGGCATGAATTGGTAGTCTCTCTAGTTTTTAATGCTATTGGTAGATTAAATCCTAAGCGCTTGCCTAGGGTTGTCTAATCGATAAGAGAAATAATCAAAGAGCTTCTCTTGATTATCGAGGAAGTACAGAAAGATAGGTTGTTAGAGCTTGTTAATAACCATAACCAGTTTATCTTGAAATAAGAATAGAAAACATTTGCATCGATGATCAATTCCTAGAATTAAACTATCTTGATTCCTTTGGCTAGGCTTTTATCAATATTCAATTTTATTATCTTGTTTCAACTTCTCTTTGAATAGAAATATATTTAACCAATCCCTGTGGATTCGACCCTACTCACCACTATATGCAAATCATATAATTGTCTAGGAGTAGGTTTTTATTTTTGTTAGATTCGACACCCATCAAATTTTGGCGCCGTTATCGGGGATTGGTGTCAAATTTATTTCTATTCTTGTATGACTCGTTCTTCTCAGACAGCTAAACTAACTTATAATCCGGAGATTGAGAAGACTCTAAAGAGGCTGCGACGAGAAGTTAGATCATCCCCTAGACTGAACTTAGCATCGGATTTGTCTGATTCATCCCTTGATTCTGAAAAAGAAGACGATATGGCAAATCCCGAGAGAACATTAAGGGAGTTGGCTGCACCGGATGTGAATCAACAACCACTTTGTATTCACTATCCCGAACTAGTTGTTGAATTCGAATTGAAATCTGGGTTGATACATCTGCTACCCACCTTTCATGGTCTTGAGAATGAAGATCCTCACAAGCATTTGAAAGAGTTTCATATAGTGTGTTCTAGTATGAGGCCGCAAGGAATAACCGACGATCAAATCAAGCTACGTGCTTTTCCATTTTCTTTAAGTACTAAAGCTAAAGATTGGTTGTTTTATTTGCCTCCAGGTTCTATAGCCACTTGGACAGATATGGTCAGACTCTTCTTGGACAAATTCTTCCCTGCATCCAGAGCCGCTGGTATAAGAAGAGAAATTTGTGGTATCAAACAGAGGGACACCGAGACTCTTCTTGAGTATTGGGAGAGGTTCAAGCAACTGTGTGCAAGCTGTCCACAACATGGGATATCTGAACAACTTCTCATCCAATACTTCTATGAAGGCCTACTTCCGATGGAGAGGAAGATGATGGATGCTGCAAGTGGAGGCACCATAGTAAACAAAACCCCTGGTCAAGCTAGGGAATTGATCTCCATTATGGCTGCTAATTCGCAACAATTTGGGTATAGGCATGATACGTCTTCAAGGAAGGTAAATGCGGTAAGTGTGTCTAGCCTTGAACATCAAATTTCTAACCTAACCTCCCTTGTGCAGTAGCTAGCTCTTGGAAATACCCAGCAGGTGAAGTCTTGTGGAATTTGTGCTGCTCCTAATCATCCTACCGACATGTGCCCCACATTGCAAGATGACAATCATGAACACGCCAATGCTGTAGGAGGATTTCCAGGACAACCGCAAAGGAAGTATGACCCCTACTCGAATACTTACAATCCTGAATGGAGGGATCATCCTAACTTCCGATATGGCAATAACCCACAACAATTCCAACAATTCCAGCCTAAGCCATCACACCAAGTACCCCAAGCTCCTTCCACTTCAGGTATGTCTCTTGAGGACATTGTTAAGTCTCTTGCTGTTAATACAAAACAATTTCAGGAGGAAACAAAGCAGAGCATTCAAAACTTGGAGAATCAGGTAAGCCAGCTTGCTTCTACTGTAAATAGGTTAGAAATTCAAGGTAAGTTACCTTCTCAGACTATCACAAATCCGAAACAAAGCGTTAATGCAATTACCTTGAGAAGTGGAACAGAATTGCAGGGATCAAATAAGAAAGGACACCCATCTACTCTTGGGGAAGAGACTAAGAAAGAAATTTCAACTCCGAGCCAGCAGGACAACCAGATTAGCAAGTCTCTAGTTGAGCCATCAAAGGTCAAATTGATACCACCTCCTTTCCCCTCCAGATTGGCGAAATCCAATAATGAAGCGGAAGAAAAAGTGATTCTGGAAACCTTTCGCAAAGTCGAGGTAAATATTCCTTTGCTTGATGCAATTAAGCAAATACCGCGCTATGCTAGATTTCTCAAAGACTTGTGCACTAACAAAAGAAGCTGAAAGGCAATGAAAAGATTAGTGTGAGTGAAAATGTTTCAGCTATTATTCAGAAGAAGCTTCCTCCTAAATGTAAGGATCCAGGTATGTTTACCATTCCTTGCAAAATAGGTAATCTTGGAATCGCTAAAGCCATGTATGATCTAAGAGCTTCTATCAATGTCATGCCTTTGTCTGTTTATCAACGTTTAAATGTTGGTCCTTTGAAGGAAACGGGTGTTATTGTTCAACTTGCTGACAGGTCCAACGTTTATCCTGAGGGAGTTCTAGAGGATGTTTTAGTTCAAGTCAATGGGTTGGTTTTTCCTGCTGATTTTTATGTGCTTGACATGGAAGATAATGATTCTCATAATTCATCAATGATATTATTAGGGCGACCATTCCTTAAGACATCCAAGACGAAAATTGATGTAAATGATGGTACCCTCACTATGGAATTTGATGGTGAAGTAATTAAATTTAACATTTATGATGCCATGAAACATCCTAGCAATATCTCTCCTGTTTTTGTTGCGGATGTTATTAACCCATCACCACAGGCACCAAAGCTGGAACCAAAACCCTTACCCGAACATCTAGCCAGGAATGTCTAGCCAAAGACGTCAAAGAAAGGCGCTTCATGGGAGGCAACCCATGTCAAAAAAAATAAAAATAAAAATAAAAAAATAATTAGTTTTGTTTTGCTTTAGTTTTGTTTTGTTTTAGTTTTGTTTTGATTTTAGTGTTATTTTGATCTCTTTGGATTAGCTGCAGCAAGGATACATATCATCAGATGACACTTTCTAGAGCTTAAGGGGAGAACTCTAAATACCAGGGAAGTACCAGTATTTCCTTTCTCTTATTCTCTAATGTTCCTTGAGTTGTTAATTCCTCTTTAATCATGCTGAATTAGGAACAGTGAGGACACTGTTCAAGCTAAGTGTAGGGGAGAGGATAATAAAATATAGAGAATAAAGAATTGACTCGTACTTTGAAACTTTGAATGTTTGTCCTTAAGCAATTTTAAGCCAAATTTTTTCAACTTTATCATGAAATCCGGAGATTATACTAAATGTTGTAATAAGCATCTACAAAAATGTGCAATTGACTTGTTCAAATGCTTTACTCACCTACTGTTGTGATTAGAATACGTGGTTAAAATTAAGTAGTGAAATCTTTAAGAAACAAATTTACCTTGTATTTAGCTTTAGAATTGGAAGTCTAAGAGTAAGTCGAGTCCCTAAGTGAAAAATAAACAAGTTTACTTCTAGGTTATATTAGCAACTATATACTCTTTGAAGTTGTTGTAAAAAAAAAAAATCAAGCATAGCCATTACTCCAATAATTCAAATAATTGAGTTAAGAGTATTCAAACTTGAATGTTAGAGTGAGGAAGAGTTCGTAGGGGTATCTCAAAACCCAGTCACTTGAGTGATGAGCTCGGGATGTGCCGACTAAATGAACTCACTATAACGATAAGGGCGAAAAAGGCAAAAAGTTCATGAAAAGATGCGGGCAAAAACCCGTCAAAATAGATGCTTGATTAAATTAAAAGAACAATGAATGTAAACATTCATTGAATTAAACAAGACTTATAATAAAAAGGGAGAATATCTAGCAAAGCGTTGATACCATATGCTTTTACTTTATGCTGCAAGGATTATATGTTTGCTAATATCCAATGAAGTTTAATTGGGTGTTTTTCCTTAGTGGATTAAGTATTTACTTTTGGAATAAAAAAAAAAATTCTTTTGCTAAACATGAGGATTAAAGTTTGTTTTGTTTAGATTAGCTATTAAATTTTGTCCATAGTAATTTGATCACATGAAACCAGTTTGGTTGAAGTAGTAGACATTAAAATTACAAGTCATGAATTACAAATGAAAAGATGCTTGGAATGATGAAAAGAAAGCTCGTATAATCTATGACGAATTTCTCAATTGATTTGATTCAATTGCTTGAGGACAAGCAAGAGTTTAAGTGTGGGGGAATTTGATAGAGCCATTTTATACTTAATCTTGATAGTATAAATTGTGTTAATTCATTATTGATTTTATAGAAATCATAAGGAAATGGCACTTAATTATAGTATGGTGATAAATCAGGTTAAATGGAGTCAAGGATGCTAATTCAAGTAAATTAGAGAAGTCATCTACAACTTGGATCAAGACAAGGATTTACACCACCGAAGGAAAGTACATGGGCGTGTAATTGAAGTACACGGCCGTGTACTTAGTTTTGAATCAACAGGAAGATACACAGTTGAAGTACACGGCCCTGTATCTGCTTAGGAGGAAGCACGGTTTGAGGCACGGCCATGGTGCAAACCGTCTTTCACACTGCACAAGAAGGCGGAAATGTGGACTTTCAATAGAGAGAGACACAGCTCGTGATCTGGCCGTGGTGGAAATCGTGCTTGAAGTCATGGTGGAACCCGTGGTGGAAGTTAGATGTGCCAAGGAGAAGAAATTGTGGAACATTGACAGAGGAAGGCACGGTTGGAAATCTAGCCGTGGTGTAGGCCGTGCCAGGTGGACGAATATTCACTTCTCGAAATCTACTTGGAAAAGGAAAGATATTTTCGTATCTTGCTAGCAAAAGATCACCTGCCATTCCTTTAACAATATAAATAGAACTAACCCTAGAGGGTTAGAGGATTTTTTTTTTTTTGGATCATCTTGGAGGCAGAGAGGCAACCGAGTTCATCATGTTTCTATTTTTTATTTTCGTTTTGTTGATGAACATGAGTAGCTAAGCTACTTTTCTAGCCAAAGGGTCATAGATGTTTAATTCTCCACGAATTGTGAGGTCTAATTGACTTGTATTTATTCTACTCTTTGTTTTTGGATATTCATATATCTTCTGAATGTTTTGTCATTATTATCTTTGTTGATTGGTATGAATTAGAGCTCTTCTACTCAATTAGCAAGTTAATATATTGTCAACTAGCACGTTAAATCCGTAATTGTTTGATTGTTCTAGTCTCAGTGACATAATAACATGTTTGGTTATAAAATAGATGATCGAATTCATGTTATGGAGGTGTATGATCATGTTTAAATAGGTTATCTTATAATCTACTGGCATGAATTGGTGGTCTCTCTAGTTTTTAATGCTATTGGTAGATTAAATCTTAAGTGCTTGTCTAGGGTTGTCTAATCGATAAGAGAAATAATCAAAGAGCTTCTCTTAATTATCGAGGAAGTACGGAAAGATAGGTTGTTAGAGCTTGTTAATAACCATAACCAGTTTATCTTGAAATAAGAATGGAAAACATTTGCATCGATGATCAATTCCTAGAATTAAACTATCTTGATTCCTTTGGCTAGGCTTTTATCAATATTCAATTTTATTATCTTGTTTCAACATTATTTGATTCATAAACAAAACCCCCCCATTTTTCTTTTCCTCTTTATTCTCTTTGAATAGAAATATATTTAACCAATCCCTGTGGATTCGACCCTACTCACCATTATATGCAAATCATATAATTTTCTAGGAGTAGGTTTTTATTTTTGTTGGATTCGACACCCATCAGTTTTCGAGGGAGAATGTCATTTTGGTTGTAAAACAGAGACACTTTGAGCGGTGTGAATCTTCTTTGGAGATTTGTGAATATTGGGAATTGATTTTTCTCTTTATTCTTATTGTTCTTATTAAATTCTTGGTTCTTTAGAATTTGTGGCGAGCATCATTATTGAATTCTTGGAATTCTTTAACCATAGTGATTGATTTATAGAACGTGGTCTCTATCGTTCTATGATTTGATTGCAAATTAGTTTAATTTTATCAATCTTGGCATCTATAGATTGATAATTTTATCCATATCTTTGATTTTATTCGTTAGTACCAAAATCCAGAAAACCCTAAAAATTTGTGACCTTTGATTGTTATTGACGATTTCATTTGTGTAAAAGGAACCATTTTCGAATCATTTGGTTTCAGAGCATATCTGAATCCCCATTAAGAAGAAAGCAAAGGAAAGAAAAAAAAAATTGAAAGACAATCTAAAATCATAAAAAAAAAATGGAAAAAGGAAATGGGCCATCAGAGTTATATTGAAAGTACATAGAAAAAATGTCCTAACAATCATCATCATCCTCTTCTTCCTCCTCCTCCTCCTCATCATCATCATCAACATCCATTTGCTCATCATCTTCGATCTCCACTTCCTCCTCATCGTTTATATTTTCATTAGTTGTTTCACTTGCTACTTCTTTCACGACATCCTCACTAGTTGGAGCCATGTTTCATAATGGAAAGGGAATGTCATACTTGGACAAAATGGTTTCAGCAAATTGTTTCAATCTATGAACTCTCCTATATACTCTTTCCTAGTCTCATTCACATCCTTCTTGGAGAGTTAATAGTCTATCCAATTTTTCTTCAATTCTATCCAACTAAGTTATTTCCCTCGGTGTTTGAGGTTGATCATCAGGTTATTCTCCAAGGTCGTCGTAAAACAATTTCATTTGTTTAAATGTCTCAAGTTTAATGGGTTCCATGTCCCGAACTTGGAGCATCGAAGGGTGCTCTTGCAATAACCCCATTCCTTGAATTAAAAGTGTAATGCAAGGCCCGCAGCTAATAATGCCTACTCAAGTATCATAAGCTTGATGTCTAAAGAAGAAAGCTAAGAGCATGCCTAAATTAATGGGAAAACGCTTAATCATACTATAAAGACAAAGGATGTCACTTGTGGAGACAACCCCTATGCTTTTCCGATGCCCACTGATAATGTGTGAAAACAACCAATGTATGACCCGATAAGCAGGGTTTTGAAGTTTTGATGCTTTAGCTTGCTTTGGGTCATACCCCATATCCCAGCTAATGGATTTCCAAAATGCAGCGAGAGTAACCCATGAGGTAAGTTTCCAAGAAACTGCATAAACTCATCTGTCTCAATAACCAACTCATCATAACGCCTTATGTAACGAGTTAGCTGGGCTACAGTGGTCTCGTAAAATTTTCCACCTACCCAAAAATGCATGCTATTATGAACAACCCAAGAGATATGATCGTTCTCTAATCGAAATGTAGATAGGAACTCTAAAGTGAGTTCCCTATGAATAGGGGCATAGAAGGAGAAGAACCTTTCCCAGCCACTAATATTAATCAAATTTCAAACCCCTTCATCTAATCCCAACCTTTCCAACACTTGCCATTTTAAGTATAAGTTGCAACTAAAATCTTTATTTTTCAACTAATTATACTTATCCTAATGTGCTTTTTGTGCAAAATTTAGCATGGATTGTGTTTAGGAATGGGTGAGTGGTAGAAATGCTAGTGGCTACACATTGGGGGGTGGTCGAGAGGATAATGCAGAAGCTTGTTCACTCATCTTGTGGGTAATGGATTGCTTTTGACATGATTGTTTTGGTGGCATGATGTCCTGTGATGATGATGACAAATTTATAGACAAACTTAATGCTTAAAATCATGAATATGTATGTATATGAAAAAAAAAAAAAACTTGACTAGGGAAAATGGATAATGAGCATGACCGCAACATGATAGATGCACACGACCCCAACATAACCATATTGAATCAAAATGCAACCTAATGACATGAGATTTTTTTTTTTTTTTTGGAAATACACGACCATGTTCTCATGGTGTTCATCAAATTGTAAGCCAAATTGCTAATAATCATGTGAGTATTACAGCCCATTTACAAAAAAGGGGAAAATGATAAACCCTAATTTGTGTTTTCTATGTCAAATGGTGAAAAACAAAATCAAAAATAAAACAGCACTTGAAGGAAAGGATGCATGAGCATACCGGTGACGAGGAAAGAATGCTATAACAATCGACTAAGATGTGTGTGTGGAGGTGTAGATTGTGGAGAGTTATGGCCATGGGAGAGAAAAAGCACAAGGGAAAGATACTAATGCAGCATGCAATGGGAAAAATGATCGTTCATAATATATATATAAATGGCAACACGGGCAATAAACACGACCATTTTGATGTCTTGTTAGTGTAGATTACGAGTGTTCAATCGAACATGACCTTAACATGACCGTGTTACATGGTTATGTAACTCTCGGTGCAAAGGGTGAGATAAACACAGGCTTAACATGACCGTGTTATAGGACCGTGTATCTTTCGGTGCAAAGTGTAAGATCAACACAGCCTTAACACGACCGTATTAAATCACCGTATATCTCTCGATGGGAGGTTTTCTAAGCAACATGGTCACAACATGACCGTACCTGATGGCCCCCTTTATATATATATATATATATATATATATATATATATATATATATAGTCGAAACTTAAAAAAAATCTTAAGAAAATTAATAGTTGGGTTGCCTCTCAAGAAGCGCTATGGTTAACGCCGACAGCTCGACAAGGTTGAAAATGATTTAAGGTTCATCTGAGTAGAGGCAAAAGTCCTCCTTATTTGATTTATCAACTTCGTTTCCAAGGTACAGCTTCAATTGCTAACCATTAACTTTAAACGTTCCCTTCTCTAGATGTGTTACTTCAATGGTCCCATATGGGAAGACTTCTTTGACAATGAATAAACCAAATCATCAAGATTTGATCTTGCTCGGGAATAATCTCAAGCGAAAATTATAGAGTAAAACATGGTCTCCTTCTAGGATTTTCCTTCTTTGACGGATTCTCTGATCATGAAGTTGCTTAGTCCGTTCTTTATATAGCCATGAGTTTTCATATGCAGTTGCTCTCTATTCCTCAAGTTCATCCAACTGAAACTTTCTTTTTGTTCCTGTAGACTCGGGGTCAAAGTTAACACACTTAATTGCCCAAAAGGCTTTGTGTTCAATCTTAATAGGCAAATGGCATGCTTTCCCATATACTAGTCTATAATGGGTATTGCCTAGTGGTGCCATGTATGCTGTCATGTAGGCCATAAAGCATCATCTAGCTTATCCTACTAATCCTTCCTATGGTACTCTACTATTTTTTCCAAAATCCTTTTTAAATCCTTATTGGCAACTTCCACTTGACCACTAGTTTGGGGGTGGTAGGGGGTGGCTATCCTATGATTAACTCTATACCGTTTAAGTATTTTCTCAAATTGTGTATTGCAAAAATGTGTGCTCCTATCACTTATAACTGCCCTAGGAGCACCAAATCAGGAAAATGTTTTTTTTTTAGGAATTTGGTAACTACCCTAGCGTCATTCATGGGCAAGGCTTGAGCCTCTACCCATTTTGACACATAGTCTATAGCTACTAAAATATATCTATTTCCTGTTGAGTTTGGGAAAGGACCCATAAAATCAATACTCCAGATATCAAATACTTCACAAACAAGAATGCAATTCTGAGGCATTGCATCACATTAGGAAACATTACCTGTTCGTTGACATTTATCACATGATTTCACATACTTATGAGCATCCTTGAACAGAGTAGGCCAGAAGAATCCTGATTCTAAAACCTTATGAGCGATTCTATTTGAACAATGATGACCTCCTGTCAGCCCAATATGATAATGGTTGAGTATTTGCCAACCTTCCACTTGAGAAACGCGTCTTCTAATAATCTAATCTGCACAAATTCTAAAAAGATAAGGATTCTCCCAAAAATAGTATTCAACTCAGTAAAGAATTTCTTCTTTTATTGACTTAAAAGCTCTTTAGGGAAAGTGTGAGCAACTAAATAATTAGCTATGTTAGTAAACCATGGAGATTTAGGTTCACTTACCTAGGTGGCATCATACAAGTGTTCCTTAGGAAATGCATCATTAATCTCCTTTTCATCTAGTTTTTTCAAGGTTAGATTGTCGAGTTTAGATAGATGATCTGCTATAAGATTCTCTGCACCTTTCTTGTCTCTGATCTCAATATCAAACTCTTGAAGTAGTAAAATCCATCGAATGAGTCATGGTTTAGCATCTAATTTACTCAATAAGTATCTTAAAGCAGAATATTTAGTATAAACAATGACTTTAAATAGAATCAAATAGGAACGAAATTTATTAAATGCAAAAACGATAGCCAACAACTCGTTTTTAGTGGTAATATAATTTTCCTATGCATCCGTGAGGGTTTTGCTAGCATAGGAAATGGGTTAGAAATGTTTGTCTTTCCTTTACCTAAGCATAGCCCCAACCGCAAAGTCACTAGTGTCGCACATTAACTCAAAAGGGAGATTCCAATTGGGGGAAACCATAATAGGGGCATTAATTAATTTATGCTTAGGAGCATTAAATGCATCAATGCACTCTTATGAGAACATAAATGGTACATCATTCTCTAATAACCTAGTCAAAGGCCTAGCTATCTTAGAGAAATCTTTAATGAATCTCTTATAAAACCCCACATGTCCTAAGAAACTCCTAATGGCCTTAATTGAAGTTAGGAGTAGTAAATTGGCAATTATTTCAATCTTTGTAGTATCCACTTCAATCCCCCTAGTAGGAACCTTATGTCCTAAAATGATTCCCTCTTACACCATAAAATGGCACTTCTCCTAATTCAAGACTAAATTGGTCTCTTCGCATCTCATCAATACCCTATCCAAATTGTGAAGGCATTGCTCAAAAGAGTCTCCAATCACTAAGAAGTCATTCATGAAGACCTCCATTATATCCTTAATCAAGTCTTCAAAAATGGCTACCATACACTACTGGAAGGTTTCTAGCGCGTTATAAAGGCCAAAAGGCATATGTTAGTAAGCAAAGGTACCATAAAGGTAGGTAAAGGTGGTTTTTTCTTAGTCTTTTAGGGTAATTGGAATTTGAAAGTATCTAGACAATCCATCCAAAAAGTAGTAGTAAATATGCTTGGCTAATCTTTCAAGCATTTGGTTTATAAATGGTAGGGGAAAATGATCTTTTCGTGTGGCATTGTTCAGCCTCCTATAATTGATGCACACTCTCCATCCTGTAACTATCGTTGTTGGGATTAGCTCATTCTTCTCATTTGGAACCACCATCATAGCCCCTTTCTTAGGCACAACTTGTCATGCCCTAAAGGGGGGCCTGGAAGTCTTCACTAAAAATTATCATGGCAAGTGTGCACTTGTTACATGATAATCGCCTTACAAACCAAAGATCGTAAGACTCTAAATAATTAATTACATTTACGACTAATCATAGTACATAAAGTTACATAATAAAATATAATTATGGATTTTGTATCCTATGGTCAATCATGATCGTAGAGAATCGGTATCCCCTACCAATCAATAAAATGGAATAAAATTCAAAATTTCACAAATTCAATTTTTATTTACACAGGGTTCCTTACATTTCATCTAAATAATCTATGCTTCGCAATTCTTACTTTACTGTTCTTGTCTTCCAAAAATTATCGACATTTCACATCTTATCCTATCCCGAGCTTTCATAATCTCTACTTCCAAAAGGTCTGTGGTAGGGTAAGCACACTATGGCTCAATGAATAGGAGGGTAATACTTTTAATGCTACATGCGCACAAGCAATTTCAAACCAAGTTATCAAAGCATATGCTATGCATGAACAACCATATGAGTGCAGCATCTCACATGATTTTCCAGTAACCAACATAAAGTCTAGGGTTTATGCCCCCCCTTAACCTTAGGTTGGGGATTCCAAAGCCACCATCAATGCCTAGGTCTTACACACAATTTCATTACTCTTATCACTTATTTATACTGTGTCTTAGCTTTAATGATTTAGGCTTAGATGCCTCAATACACCGAGCATTTACACCCTTAAGAGACAGATCGAACTCGAAACCGTCAAGACATAACAATCCCCTAATCACTTAGTTCGCACTTAATGGAATAATGATCCTCTAATCACTTTTGGCACGTCCTGTAGCAATGATGGCCTTCATTCTCATGCAATATCTTGTGTAAATGTATGTCAAGTTTTAATCAAGTCCACTCCTTTAATTAATTGATTCGAGGTGACCAAACAATATACAGTTGTAACTAATTCCCATTCAAGGCAATAAGGTAAACTACCAAGCATTTAAAGACTACTACTCCAAGAAAAATCAATAGGAACCCAATCAAGTCCCATAAACAAATCTACTAAGTCTTATATTCACATTTACATAATAAGAAGAGATCATGCATTTCACATCATAGGTAAAGTAAGGAAACCAAACCAAGCAGATGGAAACAATCCAGCTATACATAAGATTTTAGTTAACTTGACACCTCTATACCATTGACTTAAACGTCAAGTCAACCCTTTGGGTTTGAACTACAATTCTCATTTCTCGACACCTCTATGCTCCCTCACTTAAACGTCAAATCAATCACTAGGGATTGATTTACGATTATCATTTTATGACACCTTTGTGTCATTTAACCCCTCTTGGGCTTAGTTTTATGCATTCCCAAATGTCACTTAGGGTAGCCACAAGTGTATAGGCCCCTTCCAAATCCTCAAGTATCATATATATATGATAATAATATATACATATTTATAGGTTTAAAGCTTGTTCTTAACCAAAGGATGATCCACTAAATGCTTTTCCCTCATGTACTCAAGAGAAGCAAGTGGATATAACGATTTCATTGAAAATAAGGGTTTTCATCTATGATTTGTATAATTATATGCATAAATGCATTCTATAAATATAATAGGAAAATAATGTTGTCTAAGCATATATACATATCCAGAAGTAAATTCTGATATGTGTATATAATGATATACATATAATCTATTCCAGTTATGCATACCTACTCGGTAGCTATAAAGGGAAAAGTTAGGTTTATATATTTTAGTTTAGTTTGAAGAAGACAATTTTGAATCGTGGTATTAGGCCTATGTTAATAGCACTAGCAAGATGGTGCGAAGTGCTATTGTTAAGATAGTGATATCTAACCCCCAATCCGTTTTATCCTCTACATCATTAAAACAGTATTCCTCTATAACTTATCTAACTATCAATTTCTTCATAACTTCTTTTCTAAACTCATCTAACCCTACTATATAACTTAATAATAATAATAATTACATCCAATTTGCAACTACAACTAAGTAAGTGAATTCGCATACATAGCATATCAACACATAACACAACATTTTAGCATATCATTAAGTTTCCCACTCACTTGTTTAGGGTCATTATAGTCCTAACTGGAGTTGAGTGATTCCAGCGAGTAATCCCTTTACTTTCCTCTTGAAACCAGTGTCCTTCTACAATGCTTCCTCAACCAATCCATAAAAAGTAGCATCTCCACTTGACTTTGGTAGTTTCCTAGCACTTGATATGTGTACTTTACTTGCTATATGTTTGATGGCAAGGCGTGAAGTCTCCTCCTTAAGAAACTTTAGGCAAGCAAGATTTGAAACGCTGAACACTTCTTCAACGTGATAATGATACAGGGTTCTAAAAGGAACAACCTTCCTCTGAATCATTGCTTCTAACACCTCAAGTTACTATGATCGACTGTCTGCTTTCCTTGTGTAGAAGTCAAGCAATGGAACGTTTTTTACCTGCTAAATCCGGAATTCCTTCTTCCATGTAGGCAAGATACCCTTGGAAAGGACAACTAAAGGTCTTACATTAGGGCATTTAGCCAAGAATGGTCTTCCTCAACATCCTTTGAGCATTCTATTACAAAATTCATTTCATTCCAACTATCCCCCAAACTATCATCTTTGACGTCACTTGAATCATTTCCTTCACTATATACACCAACATAAATGCCTCTCCTTTACATGAAGCATCTTTGAACCTTTTGTTTATCAATTTGTCTCTAATATCTTCTAACAAACTACTTATAGGACAACCCATAGGATTAGTGGTCACTAAAGGTTTTGTATCACCTCCTTTCTTCTCTCCTTTGTTGACATCTCCACCTACAGTACTGGTTTTCATCCTCACCCATGCTTCCATCACCATACATACACCTACCATCCTTTATACACATATGTGCACATTCCGCTCACACCACGTACACACACCAACACACTCCTATCTATACACATACACACACTCCACACACACCACGTATACACACCAACATACTCCTATCCATGCACATACATACTCCGCACACACCACACACACACCTACACATACATACACACAATTATACTATGCATATAATTATACGCACACATAGCTACACTTTGCAACCCTCTTTTCTTCTCAAGTCCACATGCACACACACCCACACCACTAGCACATACACACACACTCTGCACACGCCTTACACCACCAAGACGCACATACACACATACTCCGCATACACCATACACCACCAGCATGTACATACACATGCTCACGCATACACCACACACACTTACTCATATACATATATCTTGCTCTTCCTCCCATTTCCCCCTTCTTTCCTCCTCCAAAACACTGCTACTACGGTTGTTGATGGTCCCTGTTGCTATTCCCATCGTGATTGTCGTTGCTGACGTTGTTGCGATCACCATTGCTACTGTTGTTGCGGTTGTTGTTGCTGCCATTGCTACGATTGCTATTGCCACTATTATCGTCTTCCTCTCTCACACACACACGCACCCACATGGTTACAATAGGGCAACTCCTCCACCTTACGCACATACACATACATCGTTCCCCTTTTTCTTCCACTTTTGCTGCTATCACCATCGTTGCTATCGTTATTATTATGGCTATCGCAGTTGTGGTTACTATCATCATTATGGTTGTTGTTGTGTGGTTATCATGGTTGTCGTCATTGTGGTTGTTGTTCTCCTCTCCAAACACATACACATACATATAGCCACACTATTGGAAGTACGTTACTGAACACACCAATGTCTGATCCTCCACATGTGGCTCCTTCTTCTGTTTCTTCCTTCCCAATTCCAGAGTGTATGTGGAAGAGAGGGGCTCATCATTCAAGTCTGGAGTGGGTGAGAGAGCGAGAGAAAAGGAGTACGGTAGCTGGTCGAGAAGGAAAAGAAGAGGAACAAGAAAGGAAGTGAAAGCGTCGGGAAGGTGAACAAAGGGGAGATGTGGGATAGCGAAAGGGCAAGGGAGGAAGACGTAGCCCAGAAAGGAAAAGAAGAAGAATAAGAAGGAAAAGAAAAAGAAAAGAAAAGGGAGAGAGAAGGGATAAGGACAGGACTGCTATGGGTCTACTGTGCTACCTACCGCCTGTTGCTATTGTCGTTATGGGAGAGAGGGGCTGACAAGACCAACGGCTGACAAAACAAGCAATTTGAATTTTTTTTTCACAATTATGTATATATACATTTATATTATATTATAATTATATTTTATACTAAAAATATTTTTATTTTAGTATCCCGCACTCGTACAAGAATATCTTTAAATTTTATATTTTTAGCAATTTATTACAAAATTTTATGTTTAAACTAATTTGATTATTTTGGGCATCAATATTCACTCAAAATTTTCATTTGAATTTCCTAAATCTATAGTTTCGATTAATTTCCTTATTTAACCCAATATCGCTTAAAATTTATGTTTTGGATAATTTATTCTTTTAATTTAAATTGCATGAACCGAAGTTAGGACTTACAATTATTTTTATTTCTCTATTTATATGCCCATATACGAATATTTTTTTAATTACTCCGCTTCCTAAATTTATTTATTAACATATTTCATAAAATTCAAAATGTTACATTCATTACCCTTTTTTCTTTGCAATGGTTGTTATTTCCAATTGTTTTATTTTTAAAACCTATTATTATTGCAAATTATTAAAATAATATTTACGCGTCGCAATGTTTGAATTTTCATCATAAATTTCTCAAAGTTTTTATTATAACGAGATTGTCATTCTCACTGTCCCAACCTAAAAGTATTTTTCATTTTGCTTATTTTCTTTAAATTTTCATATAGTCTTTTCAAAATTTTAGGACATCACACAACCTACACAAGACTTACTTAGGAACTATCAAAAATAGGGTAAATCAAACCTGCATCCATGAGTTTGATTACCTCAGCCTTGACGACTTCCTTCATATTTGGGTTTAACCTTCTCTAAGGTTGCACAACCGGTTTGAAGTTATCTTCCAATAAGATCTTAAGAGTACAAAAAGAAGGATTGATGCCCCAAATATTCAATATCTTCCATGCGATAGATCTCTTATGTTCCCTAAGAACTTGCAAGAGCTTTTCTTTTTTATCTATCTCCAAATGAGAGGAAATGATCACCAGTAATTTAGAGACCTTTTCTAGAAAGGCCTACTCTAAATAATTTGGTAACTGTTTAAGCTCTAGCATTAGTGGTTCTTCAATGGAGGGTTTCAATCTTACTCCTTTTCCCCTATCAATTTCCTCAAATTCCTTTTGCCTTTGCATGAACTCATTAATTGCAAATTGAGTTAAAGCTTCTGTGCGTACAGGGTATTCTATCGGACTCACCTCACCTTGCACTATACATAGCTCAATGGGATCTTTATAAAGTATGTCCTGCATATAGCTAACAATAAATAGATCAATACTATAAAGAAAATAACATGTATCATCTTGATTAAAAGGTTACTTCAACGCATTCAGAACCTTAAATACCAACTCTTAGAATGAGTTTATCATCGCTGACAAAAGGGCTCTAGTAATGGCTAAAAAGGGTTGACCTAGGATCAAAGGGACCTCTATATCCTCATCCATATCTAGAATGATAAAATCAATAGGAAAAATAAGGTCCCAACCTTAGCCAACACATCATCAATAATACCACTAGGGTACTTTACTGACCTATCAACTAATTGTAAGCTCATACATGTTGGCTTAGCCTCTCCTAGTCCTAATCTTTTAAACAGTTTATATGGCAACAAATTTATGCTTGCTCCTAAGTCGACTAAGGCTTTGTCTATGGATAGATTTCCAATCAAGTAGGGTATAGTAAAACACCCTGGATCTTTCAGCTTTTTGGTAGTTTATTCTGCAAGATCGCTAAGCATTCCTCACTGAGTGTCACCATAGATAACTCCTCTAACTTCCATTTATTTGACAATAGATCTTTTAGAAATTTAGCATATTTGGGCATCTATGATAAAACCTCTACAAAGGGTAAGTAAAGATGCAATTGTTTAAAGAATTCTAAAAACTTACTAAAATGCTCATCGGTGTGATCCTTCTTTAAGCAAGAGGGGTAAGGTATGGGTGGTTTGAACTCCTTGACTTCCTTAAATGGTTTGCTTTGGTTCTCAATTGTAATGGTACCTTTCTTCACCTGATCCTTTTTTGTTGAATTATCAACCTACAACTCCTTTCCACTCCTAAGGGTCACTACCTGATCATGTTTGCTAGAGTTCATTTCAAGTGTTCCCAAGCAATGTTCCCGATTGTCTTTCCAACATCATTTTTGTAAGCTGGCTTACTTGGTTTTCTAGGTTGTAGATAGAGGCTTCTTGATTCCTAAGAGACATCTCTATGCTTTGGAATCAAGCGTCGGATGTCTGAATAAATTTAGTTAGAAGCTCTTCTAGACCTGGTTTCTTATCTTAAAGTGGGAGTTGCTGGAATCTAAGTAGGGTTGGATTAAATGTGGTTCATTGTTTATTTTAACCTTGATTACTCTACAAGAAGTTAGGAAGGTTTCTCCACCCAGGGTTGTATGTATTGCTATATGGATTATTTTAGAGCTTAGAGGGGTTTCCCATGTAACTAGCTTGCTCTAATTGATCCTGATCTATAAGCCCTCTAGCAACAACATCAACCTGCATCATCTGAGATTGCTGTGGTGTAACTAAAAGCTCGTCAATTTTTTGAGTCAGAGCATCAACTTTAGCTGATAATGCTATCACCTCATCTACATCATATATCCTTGCTACTTTATGCCTTACCCTAATATTTTCCTACCGGTAATCATTCATAGCATTTCCTCTATTAAGCTTTAGGCTTGCTCAGGTGTTTTGGTATTCAATGTGCCTCCAGCGGCAACATCAATCATTTGCCTTGTTGATAAATTGAGACCATTATAGAATGTTTAGATTTACATCCAAAGTGGGAGACCGTGATGCAAACATCTTCTCAACAGATCTTTAAAGCGCTCCTATGTATCACATAATGTCTCATATTCAATCTGAGCATAAGTAGAGATATCATTCCTAAGTTTCGCAGTTTTGGCAGGTGGGAAATACTTCTCTAAAAATTTCTCATCCATTTCATCCTATGTAGTGATTGATCCTCGTGGGAGAGAATGTAAACACTGTTTCACCCTGCCACTTAAGCAGAATGGAAACAATCTCAGGCATATAGCATCATCACTAACCCCGTAATTTTAAAGGTATCACATATTTCCAAAAAATTGAAAATGTGAGCATTAAGGTCCTTATCCTACAGGCCATCAAATTGGACGAATTGCTACACCATCTAGATAATGTTCAGTTTGATCTCAAAATTATTCATAGCAATTACTGGCCTAGCAATATTTGAGTCAATCCTAGTAAGTTTAAGTCTTATATAATCGAACATAGTCCTAACTGCATTCTAGTTCCCGTTGTTTACCATATTGATCGATTCATTTTCTTCTTCCATCTTAACTTTCAGAGGAGATCCTAGGTTTAACTCGCCCACAGTTTGTTTAATGCTCTTCCTCAAGCCCTTGATGGTTCTCTTAATTTCAAGGTCTATTTCCAGAAGGTTCGTTGAATTACCCTTGGTCATACACTACAAAAGAAGACTTTTGAGTTAGTTACCAAGAAGAGTAGCAACTAAGATGAAAAAAATGAAATGAAAAGAAAAAAAAATGATTAGATTAATAAAGTAGCAAGCATTCTTAATATTGTAGTCCCTGGTAATAGAGCCAAAAACTTGATAGTATTAGATAAGTGTACCTATCGATTAATGTAATATAGTGGATTAATTACGAATGTCATCTCACAGAGACTACAACTACTAATATTAACTAAGACTTTATTATCTAATTGTCAATTTAAAATTTATTAATTAACTAAGAAGTTTTAACTATTCAACTAACAATGATTAAAATAATGGAAAGAAAAATAGATATACTAAAGAATTTGATTTAATATTGTAAGGACACATATCTAGATTTAGTTCCCCCCTAGAATCATATATAACTTATTAGAGTTAATTCCAATTTCATTTTTATTTTCTTAACCATAGGAATTTCGTAATCGAATTAAATATCTTTCTCAAGATTATTAATTTCTAATCCTACAGTAATTAATCGAGATCTCTCTCTAATTAAAACCCCTAAAATTACATTATTGATCTTTGAATTCCTTCATTAAGTTTGTCTCTAATTCGAAAGATTTATGTCATCCTATCTCTAAGTTTGCATGCAACTTTTTTTAACTATATTAAATTTAATTATACAAGTGATTTCTCAATCTAAATTCCTTGCTCCTAGGTTTAAGTTAATCCTAAAACATGTCATTTCTAATCAATTTATATGGATTAGAATACTTACTTCTAAGTTTCTGCAAATCAAATCCTTGATTGGTTGATTTTCAATGCTCTTCACATCCCACTCCTTGATTTGAATTCTAATTGAATAAAATGATGGAAATTGATTAAGTCCTCAATTCCATATGCACAATAACCATTAAATCATCAAATACTTACCTAATTGTCTCATATTTGTCCTTATGGTTCACTAAGTTGCCTTGTATTTTCTAGAGAACGTTTTCCCTTTCTCTTACCATGTCATTGTGCAAAATGGCAAAAGGAAGTGCTCTAGGTTAAATTGGATTATTGTACTCTTCCTACAAAATGACACATTTACCCCTCATTTTATAAAGTTTCCCATCTTTGACCTTGGTTTATGTTTTATAATACATGTTAAATAAAATAATGGAATGGGTATTTACAAATTGAGACAACAATGTAGTCATAGTATGACTAAGAGGAGTTCAAAAATGGCAATTATAGCAAAAAGATTAAGGCTCTTAAGATGGCTTATACATACATCGACATATATATAGTGTACACATGCATTTGCATGATATTGAAATTGGGGAAAATATCATGACATGAAATAAGGGAGACAAATTATGCTACATTACCATCTAGAAAACCACAATAGATTCAACTAAAAGTAAATCAATCTTCATTGACTCTAACTATAAAAGAGAAACACAAGATGACCATTATAAAGAAAGTTTGACTTCATATATAGATGGAAAATAATAATAATAATATAATAATAATAGCGGTTGAAGGGAACACGCTTATTGTACATGAACATTAGATGTGCACATTAAAAGACTTTGTCTAAATCTCACATGCGAGATATGGACAAGGTGGCTTTTTGCAAGTGCATGATGCAAGATGACTTCACCTTAATCTCATGTGAGTGAAGTAGATTTTCACTTATAGATATCCACACCAAACTCTACAAGGTGAAGTTTGACAATTGTGACAAATCTTGAAGAACCCTTACAAAAACATGACAAATGAAGTGTTAACATTTTTATGCATGATATATGACACAAAATTGGGTGCAATGATTGCAAGAATGAACTCAAATTAAAGAGAGAGAGAGAAGACAAACAAACTAATGGCAGGGGCAAAACATGTTCTTGATTTTTCATCTTTACTAATGAAATGTGAGCACCAATGTCTATTAAGTAAATGCTTGTAGTAGACTATCTTGCAACATAAGTCATGATAAAGATGTAGTTAGCATAGGTTATTATGATAAAAAAAATTTGTTTATTAAAGAAAAAAAAATGACAGAGGAAGATAAGTAGAAGAAAGAGACTAACTACCTTTACAAATTAGTGAATTAACACCAATGTTGTGCATTTCTCTCTCTCTCTTTGTTTTTTTCCACATACTATCCAAGGTTGTCAAACTTGTGATTCTACTTAGAATTGCTAAATGGTTTATAAAATCAAAATGTAGAATTAAAACGTAAAAATGTAAATTTTTATGACCTATGTAAAATAGCTTTCAAAAACTATAAATATGTTTACTATAATCATAAAAAAAATGAAATACAAAATGGAATAAAAAAATTTAATATAAATTTTGGTTACAATTTATAATAAAAATTATATACTTATAGTAGAAATAAATTAGTATAAGTTATTATGCTAATATATAAAACTATAATATCAATAACAATACAAATATGAAATGAATTACAACATAAATTATAATAATAAAAAATGCTAAAAAAATCACCAACTCCTTTATTATCATTAAAATTCAAAATTATCGCTAACTTTCTCTTCACCATCATCACTATCATTGTCATTTTCATCATCAATACCAACATCATTATTGGTATTACTATCAACATTACCTTATATTATAGTTCCAATTCTTTTAAAAAATTAATAATATTTATATATTGTGAAAGTTAAGTTATATTTTTCAATTTTTAGCCTATTTGATTGAAATATGTAAGATTAGTAAACTCAATTAAAAATATAAGATTTTACCAATTCATGTATAAACTTGTAATTCTATTACAAGTCTATATGGAAATGATTTTATACTCGAGTCAACTTGGAAAGGTTTCTTAAAATTGTATGAAAGAATCTCAATTTTAACAACTATGATACTATCATTAACACATGCTGATATTGCTAATAGATGGGCACTATTGCTATAATTGTCACTAAATCCATCTTGTCTTTCATTGCCACAAATAAATGGAAGTGTAGGCTAATAAGAATAAGGAAGATGACAATTATTTCAAAAGGAAGGACCATTTCATTGCTCCTATTACTTGATGTTTTTCTTGATAAGAATAAATTAGACGAAAAGACTAAGAAAAGAATAAAGAGTAAATGTCACATTTGATAATTGAGCTTTATTCATTTTTACAATTAACTACCGAAAGCTTAAAAGTATTAATTTACTACCTATAAACTTTTTAAGATCATTTATAATACTTAGATAAGATAGTTAGTTACAAAAAAATGAACAAAGTTTAGGTAGTAGATTCTATAAATGAATAAAGTTTATGTAGTTAATTATAAAAATACAAAAAGTTCAGATAACAAATTGACATTTTGAAAGTTTAAGAAATTAATTTCAAAAAGGGCAAAGTTGAGATACTAAACTTGACATTTACCTAAGAATAAATTAAAGAAAAAGAGTAAAAAAAAGGAAAATAAGAAGGAAAAGTAAAAATGGAGCTAATCCATTAATATCCACACTACTTTTATGAGAAGAGTGATGTAATGAAAGTTAAATGAAAGCTAAATGAGAGCAAAGATTTAGGTAAAGAAGGCAAATAATTAATATTAAGGGGAAAAAAAGGGAAAGTGACTAAAAGCTATCAAACTCTAATTAGGGCATTTTGACCCAATTAGATGAAAAATCGGAGAGATTTCATTAGGAATTATGAACTACCATTTTTAGTAAACCCCTCACTTTGTTTAGAACATATGGATCACATTAGGATCTCATTCCCTTTCCAAGCTTAGTCTAGATCTCACTTGACTTGGTTTAGATCTTACCACTCTTTTAAGCTCTGCTCGAATTTTCTTTTGCTTAGCTTATCTAATTCTTGTGAAGCTTCCTATACTTGTCTTAAGTTGCATCCTAACATTCACTCTCATTAGCTTATTGTAGTTAGATGAGGATAGAATAACTCCCTCCAAACACATTTTTACCATGGAAAAAAACACAATTTTAGAGGAAATTTTGAGAAAAATGATTGAAAAATAAGCATTAAGTCATATAATAAAGAAAATAAGCTTATAAAGCCATTGCATGCACATGACGTGATATGCATTTGATGGATCCTTGTCTCTATAAACCTAAGCCCCTAATGATAACCTAAGATCATCTGTGAATCTTAGACATGTTGTTATCTAATCTTTGAAGGATATCTTCACCCAAGTAATGGAAGATGTTGCCTATCTTATTTGTAACCATGCTAAAAATTTGAAGGACCACTTTTACAAGCATATTTATGTGTCAAAACTAATACACATTTTGATTAGATGATTGCAAATGTCATTGGGATCATTGATTATAGGGTAATAGGTAAATACACATTAATAAATAATTATATATATATATATATATATTGTAATTGATATAATTATGATTAAGGTCAATTAAATAAATAAAATAAAAAAGATGAGGGCAATTCGGTATTTTCTTAGCTAGACTATAAAAGGCACACTAACCTATGATTTCTCTTTTCTCTCATTTGCACAATTGTACACAGAAACCTAAGAGAGACTTTACAAAGCATAAGTGACCTAAAGGAGAACTACAAGACCAATTCAAATCTATCAAGTAAAGATTATAAATATCAAGATTTCCCATGATTGACAACAAATTAGTGAATTAAATTTAGACATGACTCGTTAATGCACTATTAGGGTACGAAACAAAGTGAAAAAGGGCATGGAAGTCAAACGAATTGAAGGATTCTAACCACAATCCAAATTAAGTAAGTGTACAAGACTCTAATTTACATTATAATTAGTAAATAAAATAATTAGTTAGGCTTAGAATCATAGAAATTAAGCTTATGGACAAATTTGGAGAAAAAGGAATAAAGGTTTGTGATGAACAAAATATACACAATCAGATACACACCTATGTACCTATCAGTGTAGAAATATGAGAGTGTACAACAAGGTATATGAACAAAGGACACACCCATGTACTTAAGCTTGGAAAAATTATAAAATTCACAAAAAGGTACACGGCCGAATATACGATCATGTACTTGGGCATGCTAAATTAGCATTTTACATAGAGAGATGCACAGCCATTAACATGATCATACTCTAGCTTGCGTTCCTCTACACGATCTCTCACACAACCGTGTTGCTTAGTGTCGAGTCTAATTTTTTATTTTCCATTCCTAATCCGATCTATACTAGACCCTATGCTTATTTAATGTAGACTTTCGACTTGAGTTGGGAATTTCATTTTATTGTGGAGTCACCACCCAACTGTGGTTGGGAAAGATTGAATTAGGACTAATTGAGCGGATTAATCCAAATTTAGACCACTAGTCAGCAAGATTTTGTCCTTTCGTTTTTTTGTGAAAGAGGAAATGGAAAACCAGAGTTTCTAGGTTCGGAGGCTAACCTATTAAATCCTTAAAGTTACCAACCTATCTCCTGAAATCTAAACCATATCCAAATGTCTTATTTTATTTTTTTTTGTCTTTTTTATTGTGTTTTTGAGTAACTTATTCTAAGAAAATGATTTTTTATTCTTTTTAGAGTTGCCCTAAATGGGTGCCTACGTACCTGCTATTAAGGATCAAACGGGTCGTAGTTCGTTTTTCCTGAAAAACTTTAATGTTTTTGTGAATTTAAATTATGAAATTACTTTTGGTTTACGTTTTTATCATTTTATTATTATTTTTTTTTTGGAAAAATCTAAGCCTAAGCTTGATTATTTGATTTTTTGAAAAATAATAATTTTAAGGAAAAAAACCAATTTTGGATTTATTATTAAAAAACATTTTTCTAAGTGATAAAAATTTATTTCTCTATCTTTAACCTACCTCTAATATTATTCTTTTTTATTTTTATTAATTTTTATTAATTTTTCTAATTTTTTTTATTATTTGTTATTAATTTTTATTAATTTGTATTAATTTCTATGAATTAATTAAAATTTTTCTCTTATATTATTTAACTACCCTAAACTAAAAATCTAAATTTTATCATTTTTTTCTAATATATCTTTAATTTTTTTTATTATTTTATTATTTTGTAATTTTTTATTTTTATCATTATTTTTTTATTTTTTATTATTTTTTATCATTATTTCCTATTATTCACCCTAAATTAAATAAAAAAACTAATCTGAATTCTAATATTTTTCTATTTTTTTGAATTATAAATAATAAATAAATAAATAAATCCGATAAATAAATAAATAATAAAAAATACTAAAAAATAGAAAAATCTGACTTACCTAAATCCGGGTCAATGCGCGGGTCGGGTCGAGTCGACGGTCACAGCGGTTGGAGGTATTCATTGATGGTATTCTGGCGGCTTTTTGAGGAGGTTGAGGAGTCGTTTTCTAAGTTTTCGGGGGTGAGGAATTCAACCGTGGTGGTGCATTGCTCTAAAAACGCCTCTTAGTGGCAGTTAGAGGCTTGATCGGCAGTCACGGCTTGGGGAACTCCAACAAAGCTTCGATTTCTCTCTTTTTCTCACTTCTGATCCGTGCTTTTGCTTACTGCCTTCATCCTCTATTTATAGCCGCAAGGAATCGAGCTGGATAAGCTCGGATTTCCTTCAATTGAGATGAATTGGATTTGCGGTTAAAACCCTCCTCTGATTTGTGCAAATCCATCAATTTGTTGCAATTTGATTCCAATTGGATGATGTTTATCCTATTTTAGTTAAAGATCTGTTGGATTTGTGTAAAAAATTGAATTAAAACGGCTAAAATGCGATTTTCTCCCCCCACCAGCAATGATCTCGGACGAAGGAGAAGAAGGTCACACGCCCGACGCGTGCATTCGTACCAGCCAATCAGCTACTGACATGTGTCCTAGGCGAGGAAAAAAATTGCAAAACGCGGAATCTGCCTCCCCCACATTTCGAACCTATGACCGAGCCCTCCCCCTACGCGCATGAGGCCGTGGTCCGGACCAGCTGGGCTAGTCCACTTACTCGTTTTTTTTTTATTTTTGCAATTTGCATATATGCAATACGATTTTTATTTTTTTTGTATTATTTTGAAATTCCAAAAATTCGTAAAAATTATTTAACCCCTTTTATTATTGTTTCCACAATTATTTTCCAAAATTGATGTATTTTTCCTATTTATTTTATTTTTTGAATATTTTTCCTATTTTTGCTAAATTAGAAGAAAATTTGAAAAAAATGAAAAAAAATTGAAAATTGATTATTATTGATCATTAGAGGAAAAAATGGGGTGTTTACAGCTGCCTCTCTTTGTAGTAAAGTTTGAAAAACTTAACTACAAAGACAAGAAATACGCCATTTTTAGCCTCTTGACTGAATGGATAACGCCATGGTTTGGCTGGTTATCTGGAATTTGGTCTTTAGTAGGAAAATGCTCCATGAGCTAATAATCCCACGAGTATTTTGTGATGAATGGTACTGTTTAGGAAATGGTCTTAAACAATCCTAACAATTTGAAGTAATGTATCATCTCGAAAAGTGCTCTATGGGCTGACTAATCGTCGATGAGAAACATCTCAAGGATTGTGTAGGAATGTGTTATTGTGAGTGGAATAACTGATGATAGGAAGCGTCTTATCGGACTAGCAACCTTAAAAAGAAAATTGTCTTAAGAAGCACTCTTATGAGCTAGCAACATGTCAATAGAAGCGTCTAGCTAGACTAGCGACTGATTAGGGAGAAATACTTCCGAAGAGTGCTCTTATGAGCTGGATAATCGGTTATCAACAAATTTGAAAAGTGCTCCTATGAGCTGACTAATTGATAGATTCGAAAAGTGCTCCTCTAAGCTAATTAATCAATGGATTCGAAAAGTGTTCCCATGAGCTAACTAATCGATAGGTTCAAAAAGTGTTCCTATGAGCTAACTAATCGATAGATTCGAAAAGTGCTCATCTGAGCTAACTAATCATGAAAGGGTTTTTAGGAAAGTGCCCCTTTTGGGCTAACTAACTTACAGCGAGAAGACATGCCTCAAAAGGTGCCCCTATGAGCTAACATTGAGAAGGGATGTTTAGGAAAGTGCCCCATTATGGGCTGACTAACCTATAGTGGGAAACGTCTTCTTAAGCTTGCGATCCTGGGGAAGAAATGTCTCAAAAGGTGCACCCCCCCCCCCCCCCCCCCCCCCCCCCAACGGGCTGACCCTGAGAAGAGATATTTAGGAAAGTGCCCCATTGTGGGCTGATTAACCTATAGCAGCAAGAAACGTCTCAAAAAGGTGCCCCCATAGGCTGACTGTGAGAGGATGTTTAAGAAAGTGCCTCATTGCGGGCTGACTAACCTATAGTAGGAAGACACGTCTCGAAAGGTGCCCCTATGGACTGACCTTGAGAAGAGATATTTAGGAAAGTGCCCCATTGTAGGCTGACTAACTTATGCTTTTGAAAATTCTTCTAACAAATGGGTTAAGAGATGTTTTATGATATGTGGATGATAGTTATTTATTTTAAGATACTTACCAATTTATCGTGGATAGCAACCAAACAACCGAACCACCGTGCTGGTTTGCTTCTCCTTTGCTTACTCTTGTTTAAAACAGGGCTGAGGGTCTTGATGTGCTTCCTTTCTTACGCGCATGGTGCTTGTGATTGTAGTATTATCCTACTAATGTACCAGGTTCAATGCTCAAAAGTAGGTAGAATTATATCACAAAATTTATTGAGATTCATTATCATTTCAATGTTCATCATTCATTAGTGAAGTGATGGGTAATGTGTTTAGGAATGTCTGTTTTAATAAGAATTTGTTGGAATTATCGATCATTTAGAGACATTAAATTTGTTTGTAGAAAATGAAAACTAGACTCAACGAACTTTGTATTGAATATTGGCATTCATAAACATTGGCAAAACTTCAATTTTCTTGCCTAAGGATAGTAAATCTTAACAGCATATTGATGGGTGTCGAATCCAACAAAAATAAAACCTACTCCTAGACAATTATATGATTTACATATAGTGGTAAGTAGGGTCGAATCCACAGAGATTGGTTAAATTTATTTCTATTCAAGGATAATAATAGGGAAAAAGGAAAAAAGGCGGGGGGGGGGGGGGGGGGGGGGTGGGGGGTTGGTTTGTTTGTGAATCAAATAAAGTTAAAATAAGATAAGAAAGTTGTATATTGATAAAAAGCCTAGCCAAAGGAATCAAGATAGTTTAATTCTAGGAATTGATCATCGATGCAAATGTTTTCTATTCTTATACAAGCTCTAACAACCTATCTCTCCTTACTTCCTCGATAACCTCAGACAAACGCTTTGAATTATTTCTCTTATTGATTAAACAACCCTAGACAAGCGCTTAGGATTTAATCTATCAATAGCATTAAGATCTAGAGAGACCACCAATTCATGCCAGTAGATTATAAGATAACCTATTTAAACATGATCACACACCTCCATAACATGAATTCGATCACCTCTTTTATAACCAAACATGTTATTGTGTCACTAAGACTAGAACAATCAAACAATTACGGATTTGACGTGTTAGTTGACAATATATTAACTTGCTGATTGAGTAGAAGAGCTCTATTCATACCAATCAACAAAGATAATAATGACAAAACGATCAGAAGATATATGAATACCCGAAAACAAAGAATACATTAAATAAAAGTCAATTAGACCTCACAATTCGTGGAGAATTAAACATCTATAATCCTTTGGCTAGAAAAGTAGCTTAGCTACTCATTTTCATCAATAAAACGAAAAATAAAAATAAAAACATAACAAGCCTCTGTTTCCGGCTGCCTGCTCTGCCTCCTCCTTTCCTTCTTGTCTCCAAGGTGATTCCAGATTCAAAGATTGCCTCTAACCCTCTAGGGTTGGCTCTATTTATATTATTAGAGGGATAGCATGTGATCTTTTGCGAGCAAGATACGAAAATGTCTTTCCTTTTCCAAGTAGATTTCGAGAAGTGAAGATTCGTCTGCCTGGCACGCCCTACCATACGGCCGTGGGTCAAGCCGTGCCATCCTCTGTGCATATTTCACGTATCATCTTCCGTGTCCAATGTATACCACGGCTCCACCCACGGCTAGATTTCCAACCGTGCCATCTTCTGTGCATAATCAACAAGTCTTCATCCATGCCCAGTATGTACCACGGTTAGTCCCACGGCCAGATTTCAAGCCGTGCCATCCTCTAGTTGATGTTCCACAATTTCTTCTCCTTGGCACGTCTAGCTTCCACCACGGCTCCAAACACGGTTTCTCCCACGGCTTCCACCACGGCCGTGTCCTATGCCGTGTCTCTCTCTGTTCAAAGTCCACATTTCTGCCTTCTTGTCCAGTGTGTAACACGGTTTGAACCTTGGTCGTGCCTCAAACCGTGCTTCCTCCGGTGGTGTAATTCCTTGTCTTGATCCAAGTTGTAGATGACTTCTCTAAAATACTTGAATTAGCATCCTTGACTCCATTTAACCTGATTTATCACGATGATAGAATTAAATTACCATTTCCTTATGATTTCTATAAAATCAATAATAATTTAACACAATTTATACTATAAAGATTGAGTATAAAATGGCTCTATCAAATTCCCCCACACTTAAACTCTTGCTTGTCCTCAAGTAATTACATCAAATCAATTGAGAAATCTGTCATAAATTTTACAAGCTTTCTTTTCATCATTCCAAGCATCTATTCATTTGTAATTCATGACTTGTAATTTTAATGTCTACTACTTCAACCCAATTGGTTTCCTGTGATCAAATTACTATGGACAAA
Organism: Laguncularia racemosa; assembly: GCA_037954665.1. NCBI lineage: Eukaryota > Viridiplantae > Streptophyta > Magnoliopsida > Myrtales > Combretaceae > Laguncularia > Laguncularia racemosa. Next base: position 684,759 of record JBBMOL010000266.1, read on the forward strand.
ATTCAATAGCTAATCTAAACAAAATAAACTTTAATCCTCATGTTTAGCAAAAGAATTTTTATTCCAAAAGTAAATACTTAATCCACTAAGGAAAAACACCCAATTAAACTTCATTGGATATTAGCAAACATATAATCCTTGCAGTATAAAGTAAAAGCATATGGTATAAGCTCTTTGCTAGGTATTCTCCCTTTTATACGTCTTGTTTTATTCAATGAATGTTTACATTCATGTTCTTTTGATCTATTCAAGCATCTATTTTGACGGGTTTTTGCCCGCTTCTTTTCATGAACTTTCGCCTTTTCTCCCTTATCGTTATAGTGAGTTCATTGAGTCGGCACATCCCGAGCTCATCACTCAAGTGACTAGGTTTTGAGATACCCCTACGGACTCTTCCTCACTCTAACATTCAAGTTTGAATACTCTTAACTCAATTACTTGAATCATTGGAGTAATGGCTATGCTTGATTCTCTTTTTTTTTTTTAAGTGTTATGATTGCTTTACAAACAACTTCAAAGAGTATACAGTAGCTAATATAACCTAGAAGTAAACTTGTTTATTTTTCACTTAGGGACTCGACTTACTCTTAGACTTCCAATTCTAAAGCTAAATACAAGGTAAATTTTTTTCTTAAAGATTTCACTACTTAATTTTAACCAAGTATCCTAATCACAGCAGTGGGTGAGTAAAGCATTTGAACAAGTCAATTTCACATTTTGTAGATTCTTATTATAACATTTAGTACAATCTCTAGATTTCATGATAATTTTGAAAAAATTTGGCTTAAAATTGCTTAAGGACAAACATTCAAAGTATGAATCAATTCTCTATTCTCTATATTTTATTATCCTCTCCCCCACACTTAGCTTGAACAGTGTCCTCACTGTTTCTAATTCAGTACAATGAAAGAGGAATTAACAACACAAGGAACATTAGAGAATAAGAGAAAGGAAATGCTGGTACTTCCCTAGTATTGGAGTTCTCCCCTTAAGCTCTGGAAAGTGTCATTTGATTATGTGTCCTTGCTGCAGCTGATCCAAAGAGTTCAAAACTATACTAAAATCAAAACAAAACTAAAATAAACCAAAACTAAAGCAAAACAAAACTAAAGGATTTTTTTTTTTTTTTTGACATGGGTTGCCTCCCATGAAGCGCCTTTCTTTAACGTCTTTGGCTAGACGTTCCTGGCTAGATGTTTGAATAAGGATTTTGATTCCAGCTTGAGTGCCTGTGGTGATGGGTTAATAACATCCGCAACAAAAACAGGAGAGATATCGTTAGGGTGTTTCATGGCATCATAAATATGAAATTTAATCACTTCACCATCAAACTCCATAATGAGGGTGCCATCATTTACATCGATTTTCATTTTAGAAGTCTTAAGGAATGGTCGCCCTAATAATATCAGTGATGAAGTATGAGAATCACTATCGTCCATGTCAAGCACATAAAAATCAGTAGGAAAAACTAACCCATTGACTTGAACTAAAACATCCTCTAGAACTCCCTCAGGATAAACATTGGACCTGTCGGCAAGTTAAACAATAACACCCGTTTCCTTCAAAGGACCAACATTTAAACATTGATAAACAGACAAAGGCATGACATTGATAGAAGCTCCTAGATCACACATGGCTTTAGCAATTCCAAGATTACCTATTTTGCAAGGAATGGTAAACATACCTGGATCCTTGCATTTAGGAAGAAGCTTCTTCTGAATAATAGCTGAAAAATTTTCACTCACACTAATCTTTTCATTGCCTTTCAGCTTCCTTTTGTTAGTGCATAAGTCTTTGAGAAATCTAGCATAGCGCGGTATTTGCTTAATTGCATCAAGCAAAGGAATATTTACCTCGACTTTGCGAAAAGTTTCCAGAGTCTCTTTTTCTTCTGCTTCATTCTTGGATTTCGCCAATCTGGAGGGGAAAGGAGGTGGTATCAATGTGACCTTTGATAGCTCAACTGGAGGCCTTCTAATATGGTTGTCCTGCTGGCTCGGAGTCGAAATCTCTTTCTTGGTCTCTTCCTCAAGATTAGACGGATGTCCTTTCTTATTTGATCCCTGCAATTCTATTCCACTTCTCAAGGTAATTGCATTAACGCTTTGCTTCGGGTTTGGAATAGTTTGAGAAGGTAACTTACCTTGAGTTTCTAACCTATTGACAGCAGAAGCAAATTGGCTTACCTGATTCTCCAAGTTTTGAATGCTTTGCTTTGTTTCCTCCTGAAATTGTTTGGTATTAATAGCGAGAGACTTAACAATGTCCTCAAGAGACATACCTGAAGTGGAAGGAGCTTGGGGTACTTGGTGTGATGACTTAGGCTGGAATTGTTGGAATTGTTGTGGGTTATTGCCATATCGGAAGTTAGGATGATCCCTCCATCTAGGATTGTAAGTATTCGAGTAGGGGTCATACTTCCTTTGCGGTTGTCTTAGAAATCCGCCTACAGCATTGGCGTGTTCATGGTTGTCATCTTGCAATGTGGGGCACATGTCGGTCGGATGATTAGGAGCAGCACAAATTCCACAAGCCTTCACCTGCTGTGTTTTTCCAAGAGCTAGCTGCTGCACAAGGGAGGTTAGATTAGAAATTTGATGTTCAAGGTTAGACACACTTACCTCATTTACCTTCCTTGAAGATATATCATGCCTATACCCAAATTGTTGCGAATTGACAGCCATAATGGAGATCAATTCCCTAGCTTGACCAGGGGTTTTGTTTACTATGGCGCCTCCACTTGCAGCATCCATCATCTTTCTTTCCATCGGAAGTAGGCCTTCGTAGAGATATTGGATGAGGAGTTGTTCAGATATCCCATGTTGTGGGCAGCCTGCACACAGTTGCTTGAACCTCTCCTAATACTCATGAAGAGTCTCGGTGTCCCTCTGTTTGATACCACAAATTTCTCTTCTTATACCAGCGGCGCTGGAAGCGGGGAAGAATTTATCCAAGAAGAGTCTCACCATATCAGTCCATGTGGTTATAGAACCTGGAGGCAAATAAAACAACCAATCTTTAGCTTTAGTACTTAAAGAAAATGGAAAAGCGCGTAGCTTGATTTAATCGTCGGTTATTCCTTGCGGCCTTATACTAGAACACACTATATGAAACTCTTTCAAATGTTTATGAGGATCTTCATTCTCAAGACCATGAAAGGTGGGTAGCAGATGTATCAACCCAGATTTTAACTCGAATTCCACGGCTAGTTCGGGATAGTGAATACAAAGTGGTTGTTGATTCACATCCGGCGCAGCCAACTCTCGCAATGTTCTCTCGGGATTTGCCATATCGTCTTCTTTTTCAGAATCAATGGATGAATCAGACAAATCCGATGCTAAGTTCAGTCTAGTGGATGATCTAGCTTCTTGTCGCAGCCTCTTTAGAGTCTTCTTAATCTCTGGATTATAAGTTAGTTCACCTGTCTGAGAAGAACGAGTCATACAAGAATAGAAATAAATTTGACACCAATCCCCGACAACGGTGCCAAAATTTGATGGGTGTCGAATCCAACAAAAATAAAACCTATTCCTAGACAATTATATGATTTGCATATAGTGGTGAGTAGGGTCGAATCCACAGAGATTAGTTAAATTTATTTCTATTCAAGGATAATAACAGGGAAAAAGGAAAAAAGGGGGGGTGGGGTTTGTTTGTGAATCAAATAAAGTTAAAATAAGATAAGAAAGTTGTATATTGATAAAAAGCCTAGCCAAAGGAATCAAGATAGTTTAATTCTAGGAATTGATCATCGATGCAAATGTTTTCTATTCTTATTCCTAGATAAACTGGTTATGGTTATTAACAAGCTCTAACAACCTATCTCTCCTTACTTCCTCGATAACCTCAGACAAACGCTTTGAATTATTTCTCTTATTGATTAAACAACCCTAGACAAGCGCTTAGGATTTAATCTATCAATAGCATTAAGATCTAGAGAGACCACCAATTCATGCCAGTAGATTATAAGATAACCTATTTAAACATGATCACACACCTCCATAACATGAATTCGATCACCTCTTTTATAACCAAACATGTTATTGCGTCACTAAGACTAGAACAATCAAACAATTACGGATTTGACGTGTTAGTTGACAATATATTAACTTGCTGATTGAGTAGAAGAGCTCTATTCATACCAATCAACAAAGATAATAATGAAAAAACGATCAGAAGATATATGAATACCCGAAAACAAAGAATAGATTAAATAAAAGTCAATTAGACCTCACAATTCGTGGAGAATTAAACATCTATAATCCTTTGGCTAGAAAAGTAGCTTAGCTACTCATGTTCATCAATAAAACGAAAAATAAAAATAAAAACATAACAAGCCTCTGTTTCCGGCTGCCTGCTCTGCCTCCTCCTTTCCTTCTTGTCTCCAAGGTGATTCCAGATTCAAAGATTGCCTCTAACCCTCTAGGGTTGGCTCTATTTATATTATTAGAGGGATAGCATGTGATCTTTTGCGAGCAAGATACGAAAATGTCTTTCCTTTTCCAAGTAGATTTCGAGAAGTGAAGATTCGTCTGCCTGGCACGCCCTACCACACGGCCGTGGGTCAAGCCGTGCCATCCTCTGTGCATATTTCACATATCATCTTCCGTGTCCAATGTGTACCACGGCTCCACCCACGGCTAGATTTCCAACCGTGCCATCTTCTGTGCATAATCAACAAGTCTTCATCCATGCCCAGTATGTACCATGGTTAGTCCCACGGCCAGATTTCAAGCCGTGCCATCCTCTAGTTGATGTTCCACAATTTCTTCTCCTTGGCACGTCTAGCTTCCACCACGGCTCCAAACACGGTTTCTCCCACGGCTTCCACCACGGCCGTGTCCTATGCCGTGTCTCTCTCTGTTCAAAGTCCACATTTCCGCCTTCTTGTCCAGTGTGTAACACGGTTTGAACCTTGGTCGTGCCTCAAACCGTGCTTCCTCCGGTGGTGTAATTCCTTGTCTTGATCCAAGTTGTAGATGACTTCTCTAAAATACTTGAATTAGCATCCTTGACTCCATTTAACCTGATTTATCACGATGATAGAATTAAAGTACCATTTCCTTATGATTTCTATAAAATCAATAATAATTTAACACAATTTATACTATAAAGATTGAGTATAAAATGGCTCTATCACATATGCATTAATGGGGTCTCTTAATTCTGGACCATCCATTTAAGTTAATATTAAAGCACCTCCTGATAATACCTTCTTTACAACATATGGACCCTCATAGTTTGGGGTAAACTTCCCTCTGGAATCTTGAGCATTCGGGAGAGCTTTCCTTAACACCAAATCCCCTTCTTTGAAGCATCGAGGCCTCATTTTCTTGTTAAATGCTCGGGCCATCCTTTGTTGGTAATACTGGCCGTGACACAATGCAGTGAGTCTTTTTTCATTAATCAAATTCAACTGATCAAGCCTCTTCTTTACCCAATCTGATTCATCTAACTGCACTTCTGACATAAATCTGAATGATGGTATTTCGACCTCGACTGGCAAGACTGCCCCAGTGCCATATACCAATGAATATGGGGTAACTCCAGTAGATGTTCTAATTGAGGTCTTATAAGCCATGAGGGTGAATGGAAGCATCACATGCCAATCTTTGTAAGTGATTGTCATCTTTTCGATGATTCTTTTGATATTTTTATTGGTTTCTTCTACTGCCCCGTTTATCTGAGGTTAGTAGGGAGTTGAATTTCTATGGTTTATGTGGAACTGTTGGCACAAATCTGTCATCAAATTGTTGTTGAGATTGGTACCGTTATCGGTGATGACTGACTCAGGAACTCCATATCGAGCTATTATGTCCCTCTTCAGGAATCGAACTATTACCCCTTTTGTGACATTGGCATACGATGAAGCTTCCACCCACCTAGTGAAGTAATCAATGGCTACCAATATAAATTTGTGGCCGTTGGATGCTATTGGAGTGATTGGGTCGATTATGTCGATTCCCCACATGGAGAAAGGCTATGGTGCAAACAACGAATGCAGCTCTTTAGGCGGAGCATTTATTTGGTTTGCATAGACTTGACACGAGTGACAATGCTTGACATATTTGATGCAATCCGATTCCATGGTTAGCCAATAGTAACCCAATCTCATGATTTTTCAAGCCAACATGTAGTCGTTCATGTGAGGTTCACACACTCCTTCATGCACTTCTTTCATCAGTTCACAGGCCTCATTTCTATCTACACATCTTAGCAAAGTGGCATCAAGCGATCTTTTGTAAAGCACGGGCCCATTTAATAAGAAATGACTTGCTAACCTTCTGAGTGCTCTTTAGTCATTTTTGCTAGCCATTTCAAGGTATTTGCTTTCTTGGAGAAAAGTTTTGATGTCATGATACCAGGGCTTATCATCTTGTGCTTTTTCAATTACCAAATAGTAGGCGGGCCGATTTTCGATGTTTATTTTCAATGGTTGGACTTCGACTCCCCCTGTTATCTGAATTATAGATGCTAGTGTGGCGAGTGCATCTGCAAATTGATTCTGAGTTCTCGAGATGTATGTGAAGGTGATTGCCTTGAATTCATCAATTAGTTCCGTCAAATGCTGATGGTATGGTACCAATTTGGGGTCTTTAGTCTTATATTACCCTCTTATCTATAATATGATGAGTGAAGAATCTCCGTACACTTTTAATTCACAGATTTCCATGTGATAAGCCATTTTGAGGTCGAGGATGCATGCCTCATATTCCGCGATATTATTAGTATATGGAAATGTGAGCCTTATTGCTGAAGGGAATTGCGTTCCGTCTAGGGATATCAACACTGCCCTGATCCCATAACCGAATACATTGGTAGCTTCGTCAAAGAACATCTTCCCCTTAGGGTTCCGATCTATCCCACAGTCTTTTACCGGTATACTTCCTACTGTTAATATATTTTCATCAGGGAATTGGGCTTGTGATTCTTAGGAATCTCCCTCAACTGGGTGTTCTGCCAATTGGTCGGCTAAAGATTGCCCTTTCATCGAATTTTTATTTATGTATGTGATATCAAATTCTAATAAGAGCATTTTCCATTTGGAGATTCTCTATGTGATATCAAATTCTGATAAGAGCATTTGCCATTTAGAGATTCTCCCTAACAAAATGGGTTTTCCTGCCAATTACTTCAATGGATCGTGTCTTGTTAGCAACTCAACGTGATAGTAAAGGGTATATTGCCTCAATCGGTGCATAACCCAAATCAGAGCACAGCAAGTCCTCTCTACTTCTGAATACCTATGTTCCCCTTCTGTGAATTTCTTGCTTAGATAATATATGGAACACTCTCTTCCTTCCTCATCTTTCTGTCCCAACACGCACCCCATGGATTTAGGGAGTATCGTGAGGTATAAGAATAAGGGTTTCCCTTGTTTTAGAACTATCAAGACGGGAGGATTTATGAGATAGTCTTTGATTGTCCAGAATGCTTCTTCACATTCATCATCCCATTATATTGCAGCATTCTTTTTTAGTAGACGGACTATTGGACGGCATTTGTCTGTGAGTTGCGAGATGAAACGAGTTATGTAATTCAATCTTCCCAGCAAGCCTTTTACCTCTTTAACAATACGTGAAGAAGGTAGCTCCACTATGGCCTTTACTTTGTCAGGGTCGATTTTAATGCCTTCCCGGCTTATGACAAACCCTAATAGCTTGCCAATCGTGACCCCAAAAGTGCACTTTTCTAGATTTAACTTGAGCTGAAACTTTCTCAACCACTTGAACAACTTTCTCAAAATAACTGCATGGCTTTCTTCTTCTTTAGACTTAGCTATCATATCGTCGACTTATACTTCGACTTCTCAATGCATCATGTCATCAAGTATCGCGACCATGGCTCTCTGATACGCTGCCCCGGTGTTTTTTAAACCAAAGGGCATGACTTTATAACAGAAAGTTCCCCATGCTGTGATGAAAGTCATCTTAGTTTTATCCTCTTCAACCATTTTTATTTGATTATATCCTGAGAAACCATCCATAATTGAGAAAAGATGGTTTCCTGTAGTGTTGTCTACCAGGACATCGATGTGAGGTAAGGGGAAGTTATCTTTTGGCGTGGTTTGGTTTAAGTCCCGGAAGTCTACGCATATACGTACTTTTCCATTCCTTTTTAGAACGGGGACAATATTCGCCACCCATTCCGGATAGTCGGATACTTCAATGAACTCCACTTCTAGTAGTTTCTTGACTTCCTCTTTAATTTTTAGTAAGATGTCAGGCCTAAATCTTCTCAATTTCTGTTTTTTAGGTTTGACATCTTTCCTTGTAGGAAGCTTGTGAACTACTATTGATTGGTTTAATCCTGGCATGTCGCCATATGACCAAGCAAACACATTTGCATACTCAGTTAATAGCACGATTATCTCGCGTTCTTGCTTGGCACTTAAACTGGTCCCCATCTTGAGGTTTTTAGGTTGCTCAGCGCTTCCTAGATTTACTGTCTCCACTGGCTCATCAATTGAAATTCCACTTTGTTCATGTTTTTGCCAATTTTCTTGTATTCTTTCATGGTCAAGGACATCGCCTCCAACGGCTAACCCAGCAATGTTGGAAATGATATCAGTGTTTTCATTTCTTACCTGCGCGAAATGTCCCTAATGTTCGACGATAGGGAATCTGGGTGAAGTGAAACGAGAGTATGTATATAAGAAAAAACGAACTAATGGATTGCAATTTATTGAATCTAAAAAGAAACCACAATAAATTTTTGTTTAATAATTGTTCCCTATCTTTGAGCTGACCTAGCGCTATCAATAGGATAACAGAACCAATTGTTGAGAGCTGGATGCTACTTAGACGTGCGAGAGGTCGGGCCTTCATCGCTAACATCGGTTTTGCTTATCCTTGGCTCTTGAACGGTAGTTGCTTGTTTGAATGATTGCTGGAGGGGTGGAAAATGCATCGGGGAGTTGCTGTTGTTGCCACTGTCTGCCATTTTGGTCTTTGAGATGGTGCAGATTGGGTTCCTTGGAGGGTTTGGTTGTTTGGGAGCTATCTTTGATACCTAGCGCGCATTTTTCTCAATTTAATTCATGTATCACATAGATGCTAAAATAAAGGGGGCCAACAATCGATTAATGATATAATACTAAAACTTTATTTTTATTAATATTGGAAACTCGGAGTTCAATACTTGAGAAAAATGAAAAAGTATATAGTAATCTATTTCCTAATTCTCTTAGTCTTCTGTTATGTAGGCGTCGATTTTCCGTTGATGATAGCTTATAATTCTCTAACTCTAGCTTGAGTCTTTTCCAACTGAGCTTCCAAGGCCTTGTTCCTTTAATCAGACTCCTTGAATCGGCCCTTCTAGATGTCCTTGTAGTATGCCGCTTCGAAGTATACTTCCATCCGAGCCCTAGCTTGCTCCAAATAAGTTCTCAACTCTAGATCTACCCTGTTTGGCTCAAGTTGGGTGATTCCTAGGACCTGATATGCCCTTTCCCCTATTTGATATAGTTGGTGGATTACGAAATCCCTAGTGGCTCGGTGCTTACCTACTTCACCATCCAGTTCTCCGAGGTCTACGTTAGGGCTCTCAATTCAGGCTTCTTATAAGGCTTTGACCTCTGCCATCTTGGCAAACTTCTCAACTACTAGTAAATTCGGGTCTTGATACTCAAATGTGATTGCTTCTAGTGAAGACCAATAAACTATGTCTTGAATAGTACCGAACTGGCGGACCACCAAGTTGGGATGATAACCTAGACATCTGCTGATACCGATTAAAGGTACGGCCTGAAGGTTTCTACAGGTTAGGATGACCTTGTCGCAACAACTCCATCTAGCCATCCACATGATGTTGTCAACATTGAAACCCTTAAGCACTTCTACCCAACTGTGGCTAGTAAGGTCGTCAGGCAGCATTATCTTCTTTATGCATGAGTCCACGAGGTCCACCTGTTGGGCTAAAGTTTTCCGGACCAGGTTCAGCCCAAAACATTTGAGGTGACTCACAAACCAGATCAGGATGAGGTTGATGTTTGAGCGGAGGATCTCGTAGCCCTTTTTCATGACAAAGTTTAAGTTTCAGATCTATTCAGCCAATAGAGCCGAGATGTAAGATTTTCCTTCTAGGAATTGGGCTACTAGTTCTGCAACTTGGTAATGGACATAAAAAGTTCCGGTGGGGAAGAGTATGGTAGCGAAGGCTGTCAGGATGAAAGAACTCACCCTTCTTTGTTTATAGCTCTTGGGGTCCCCACACAATATGTCTTTCCAATCCCCATTATCTTCATAGGCTATGAACTAGGCATCTAACTCATCCATTTGTATGCAATATCCGTTGCAGTTTGCTAAGGCTTTGTTGATTACTGTCTTGCGGATACCCAGAAGCCTGCTAAAGATACCAGTTAGCCCAACCTCGAGATCTGGCACATACATGTCGCTAGTTAGTGCTGGAGCTTGTAGAAGTTGGGTGTACTCTTCCAAAGTGGGAGTGATCTCATGTGGCCCAACGAAGAAAGCTGCGGGCTCTACTTCCTATAGATGGAGGATGGCTCGTATCAAGGGTAAGTTCATTTCCATCTTCATCAGCGAAAGGATGGGCCCTATCTTCTTCTAAATAAAGGCCTGCTCTTTCGGGTTGTACAGAGTAAACTAGTGGTCCAGCACCAATTTTGGGTCCAGAGGTTTACAAACTTGGATCTCTTTGCGGATGAGGCAATCGATTGTGGAACTAGCCATCTATTACAACAGAAATTTCTAATTACAAAAAAAAAAAAAGAAAAAGAAAACTATATTACAATAATAGCATTACAGGGAAATGTATCTGAACTCCATGAATTGAATAAAAGTATTACATCATTACTCGATTGTCAGCCCATGACTTCGTATATGTAGATAGGTAGGTTCTAACAGGTCCCCAAGCTCTATGGCCTCCCGCATTCTCGAAGAAATGGATCTTATGCCATATCGAAGCATTAGGTGAGGTAACCTAATCAATCCCGAACGGTGATCATATCACTTCGCCCGAAACCTACACAACAGCCCCCCGTCTTAGGTTCCTAAGACGATTCAGCTTTAGACGTATCTACTCACACAATTTACATGCATGTAGACTCAACAATAAAAGTAAATAACTGAACCCTAAATCTAATTAAATCCTTGAAAGGTTAGCAATAGTGTAACAAGCCAAAAAAGGACATTTATTGAAAAAGCGATTTGAGGAGATTCAGGTGGCTAGCCTACTAGAGTTTAGGTCCCCAATGGAGTCGCCATCCTGTCGAATCTAATTTTTTTTTTCATTCCTAATCCGATCTATACTAGACCCTATGCTCATCTAATGTAGACCCTCGACTTGAGTTAGGAATTTCATTTTATTTTGGAGTCGCCACCTAACTGTGGTTGGGAAAGATTAAATTAGGATTAATTGAGCGGATTAATCCTAATTTAGACCACTAGTTAATGAGATTTTCTCTTTTCGTTTTTTGTGAAAGAGGAAATGGAAAACCAAAGTTTCTAGATTCGAAGGTTAACCTATTAAAACCTTAAAGTTACCACCCTATCTCTTGAAATCTAAACCTTATCCAAATATCTTATTTTATTCACTTTAAATTAAATGCTAAAAAAAACTAATCTAAATTCTAATATTTTTCTACTTTTAAAATTATAAATAACAAATAAATAAACAAATCCGATAAATAAATAAATAATAAAAAATACACAAAAATCAGAAAATCCGACTTACCTAGATCCCGGTCGGTACGCGAGTCGAGTCGGTCGAGTCGGGTCGACGGTCACGGCGGCTAGAGGTGTTCGTTGACAACGTTTCGATGGCCTTTTGAGGAGGTTGAGGAGTCGTTTCCTAAGTTTTCTAAGGTGAGGAACTCAACCATGGTGGTGGATTGCTCCAAAAACGCCTCCTGGTGGCGATTCGAGACTTGATCGGCGGTCACGGCTTAGGGAACTCTAGCGAAGCTTCGATTTCTCTCTTTTTCTCACTTTTGATCTGTGCTTCTACTTGCTGCCTTCATCCTCTATTTATAGCCTCAAGGAATTAAGCTAAATAAGCTTAGATTTCCTCCGATTGTGATGAATCGGATTTGCGATTAAAACCCTCCTCTGATTTGTGCAAATCCATCAATTTGTTGCGATTTGATTCTAATTGAATGATGTTCATCTTATTTTAGTTAAAGATCTGTTGGATTTGTGCAAAAAAATCGAATCAAAACAGCTAAAATAAAATTTTCTCCCCCCATCGGCAACGATCTCGGACGAAGGAAGAAGAAGGTCACGCGCCTGGCACGTGCGTTCGTGCCAGCTAATCAACTGCTAACACGTGTCCTGGAGAAGGAAAAAAATTGCAAAACGCGGAATCTGCCTCCCCCGCATTTCGAACCCATGACCGAGCCCTCCCTTTATGCGCATGAAGCCATGGTTCGAACCAACTGGGCTAGCCCACTTACTCTTTTTTTTATTTTCGCAATTTGCATATATGCAATGCGATTTTTATTATTTTTGTATTATTTTGAAATTCAAAAAAATTGTAAAAATTATTTAACCCCTTTTATTATTGTTTCCACAATTATTTTCCAAAATTGATGTATTTTTCCTATTTATTTTATTTTTTGAATATTTTTCCTATTTTTGCTAAATTAGAAGAAAAATTGAAAAAAAATGAAAAAAAAAATTGAAAATTGATTATTATTGATCATTAGGGCAAAAATGGGGTGTTTACAGCTGCCTCTCTTCGTAGTAAAGTTTGAAAAACTTAACTACAAAGACAAGAAATACGCCATTTTTAGCCTCTTGACTGAATGGATAACGCCATGGTTTGGCTGGTTATCTGGAATTTGGTCTTTAGTAGGAAAATGCTCCATGAGCTAATAATCCCACGAGTATTTTTTTTATGAATGGTACTATTTAGGAAATGGTCTTAAACAATCCTAACAATTTGAAGTAATGTATCCTCCCGAAAAGTGCTCTATGGGCTAACTAATCGTCGATGAGAAACATCTCAAGGATTATGTAGGAATGTGTTATTGTGAGTGAAATAGCTGATGATAGGAAGCGTCTTATCGGACTAGCAACCTTAAAGAGAAAATTGTCTCAAGAAGCACTCTTATGAGCTGGCGACCTGTCAATAGAAGCATCTAGCTAGACTAGCGACTGTTTATGGTAGGAAGCGTCTCCTTAGGCTCGTAATCCTAGGGAAGAAATGTCTCGAAAGGTGCCCCCCCCCCCCCCCCCCCCCCCCCCAATAGGCTGACCTTGAGAAGAGATATTTAGGAAAGTGCCCCATTGTAGGCTGACTAACCTATGGTAGGAAGAAACGTCTCAAAAAGGTGCCCCCACGGGCTGACTGAGAGAGGATGTTTAGGAAAGTGCCCCATTGTGAGCTGACTAACCTATAGTAGGAAGAAACGTCTCGAAAGGTGCCCCCTATGGGCTGACCCTGAGAAGAGATATTTAGGAAAGTGCCCCATTGTAGGCTGACTAACTTATGCTTTTGAAAATGCTTCTAACGAATGGGTTAAGAGATGTTTTATGATATGTGGATGATAGTTATTTATTCTAAGATACTTACTAATTTATCATAGATAGCAACCAAACAACCGAACCTCCGTGCTGGTTTGCTTCTCCTTTGCTTACTCTTGCTTTAAAATAGGGCTAAGGGTCTTGATGTGCTTCCTTTCTTATGCGCACGGCGCTTATGATTGCAGTATTATCCTACTAATGTACCAGGTTCAATGCTCAAAAGTAGGTAGAATTATATGACAAAATTTATTAAGATTCATTATCATTTCAATGTTCATCATTCATTGGTGAAGTGATGGGTAATGTGTTTAGGAATGTTTGTTTTAATGAGAATTGGTTGGAATTATCGACCATTCAAAGACATTAACTTTGTTTGTAAAAAATGAAAACTAGACTCAATGAAATTTGTATTGAATATTGGCATTCATAAACATTGGCAAAACTTCAATTTTCTTGCCTACGGATAGTACATCTTAACAGCATCTGCATTAATGGGGTCTCTCAATTCTGGACCGTCCATTTGAGTTAATATCATAGCACCTCTTGATAATACCTTCTTTATAACATTTGGACCCTCATAGTTTGGGGTAAACTTCCCTCTGAAATCTTGAGCATTCGAGAGAACTTTCCTTAACACCAAATCCCCTTCTTTTAAGCATCGAGGCCTCATTTTCTTGTTAAATGCTCGGGCCATCCTTTGTTGGTAATACTGGCCGTGACACAATGCAGTGAGTCTTTTTTCGTCAATCAAATTCAACTGATTAAGCCTCTTCTTTACCCAGTCTGATTCATCTAACTGCGCTTCTGACAAAATTCTGAATGATGGTATTTTGACCTCGACTAGCAAGACAGCCTTAGTGCCATATACCAATGAATATGAGGTAACTCCAATAGATGTTCTAATTGAGGTCCTATAAGCCATGAAGGCGAATGGAAGCATCTCGTGCCAATCATTATAAGTGATTGTCATCTTTTCGATGATTCTTTTGATATTCTTGTTGGCTGCTTCTACTGCCCCATTCATCTGAGGTCGGTAGGGAGTTGAATTTCTATAGTTTATGTGGAACTGTTGGCACAAATCTATCATCGACTTGTTGTTGAGATTGGTATCGTTGTCGGTGATGACTGACTCAGGAACTCCATATCGAGCTATTATGCCCCCCTTCAGGAATCGAACTATTACCCCTTTTGTGACATTGGCATACGATGAAGCTTCCACCCACTTGGTGAAGTAATCAATGGCTACCAATATAAATCTGTGGCCGTTAGATGCTGTTGGAGTGATTGGGCCAATTATGTCGATTCCCCACATGGAGAAAGGCTATGGTGCAGACAACGAATGCAGCTCTTTGGGCGGAGCATTTATTCGGTTTGCGTAGACTTGACACGAGTGACAGTGCTTAACATATTTGATACAATTTGATTCCATGGTTAGCCAATAGTAACCCAATCTCATGATTTTTCAAGCCAACATGTAGCCGTTCATGTGAGGTCCACACACTCCTTCATGCACTTCTTTCATCAGTTCACAAGCCTCATTTCTATCCACACATCTTAGCAAGGTGGTATCAGGCGATCTTTTGTAAAGCACGAGCCCATTTAATAAGAAATGACTTGCTAATCTTCTGAGTGTTCTTTGGTCATTTTTGCTAGTCATTTCAAGGTATTTGCTTTCTTGGAGAAAAGTTTTGTTGTCATGATACTAGGGCTTAACATCTTGTGCTTTTTCAATTACCAAACAGTAGGCGGGCCAATTTTCGATGTTTATTTTCAATGGTTGGACTTTGACTCCCCCTGTTATCTGAATTATAGAGCTAGTGTGGCGAGTGCATCTGCAAACTGATTCTAAGTTCTCGGGACATATGTGAAGGTGATTGCCTTAAATTCATCGATTAGTTCCGTCAAATGCTAATGGTATGGTACTAATTTGGGGTCTTTATTCTTATATTCCCCTTTTGTCAGTAATATGATGAGTGAAGAATCTCCATACACTTCTAATTCACGGATTTCCATGTGATAAGCCATTTTGAGGCCGAAGATGCATGCCTCATATTTTGTGATATTATTAGTGTATGGAAATGTGAGCCTTGTTGCTGAAGGGAATTGTGTTCCATCTGGGGATATTAACACTGCCCCGATCCCACAATCAAATACATTGGCAGCTCCGTCAAAGAACATCTTCCACATAAGGTTCTGGTCTATCCCACAGTCTTCTACCAGTGTACTTCCTACTGCTAATATATTTTCATCAGGGAATTGGGCTTATGATTCTTGGAAATCTCCCTCAACTGGGTGTTCTACCAATTGGTCGGCTAAAGATTGCCCTTTCATCGAATTTTGATTTATGTATGTGATATCAAATTCTAATAAGAGCATTTTCCATTTAGAGATTCTCCCTAACAAAATGGGTTTCCCTACCAAGTACTTCAGTGGATCGTATCTTGTTAGCAACTCAATGTGATAATAAAGGGTGTACTGCCTCAATCGGTGCATGACCCAAATTAGAGCACAGCAAGTCCTCTTTACTTCTAAATACCTTTGTTCCCCGTCTGTGAATTTCTTGCTTAGATAATATATGGAACGCTCTCTTCCCTCCTCATCTTTCTGCCCCAACACACACCTCATGGATTCAGGGAGTATCGTGAGGTATAAAAATAAAGGTTTTCCTTGTTTTGGAACTATCAAGATGGGAGGATTTATGATATAGTCTTTGATTGTCCTGAATGTTTCTTCACATTCATCGTCCCATTATACTGCAGCATTCTTTTTTAGCATATGGCATTTGTTTGTGAGTTGCAAGATGAAACAAGCTATGTAATTCAATCTTCCCAGCAAACCTTTTACCTCTTTGACAGTAGGTGGAGAAGGTAGCTCCAATATGGCCTTTACTTTGTCAAGGTCGATTTTAATGCCTTCCCGGCTTATGACAAACCCTAATAGCTTGCCTATCGTAACCCCAAAAGTGCACTTTTCTAGATTTAACTTGAGCTGGAACTTTCTCAACCACTTGAACAACTTTCTCAAAATAACTGCATGGCTTTCTTCTTCTTTAGACTTGGCTATCATATCATCGACGTATACTTCGACTTCTCGATGCATCATGTCATGAAGTATCGCGATCATGGTTCTCTGATACATTGCCCCGATGTTTTTCAAACTAAAGGTCATGACTTTGTGACAGAAAGTTCCCCATGTTGTGATGAAAGTCGTCTTAGTTTTATCTTCTTTAGCCATTTTTATTTGATTATATCCTAAGAAACCATCCATAAATGAGAAAAGATGGTTTCCTCTAGTGTTGTCTACTAGGACATCGATGTGAGGTAGGGGGAAGTTATCTTTTGGCGTAGCTCAGTTTAAGTCCCAGAAATCTACGCATACACGTACTTTTCCATTCTTTTTTAGAACGGGGTCGATATTCGCTACCCATTTTGGATAGTCAGATACTTCAATGAACTCCACTTCTAGTAGTTTCTTGACTTCCTCTTTAATTTTTAGTAAGATGTCAGGCCTAAATCTTTTCAATTTATGTTTTTTAAGTTTGACATCTTCCCTTGTGGGAAGCCTGTGAACTACTATTGATTGGTCTAATCCTGGCATGTCACCATATGACCAGGCAAACACATATGCATACTCAATTAATAGCTCAATTATCTCGCGTTCTTGCTTAGCACTTAAACTGGTCCCGTTCTTGAGGTTTTTAGGTTGCTCAGCGCTTCCTAGATTTACTGTCTCCACTAGCTCGTCAATTGAAATTCCACTTTGTTGATGTTTTTTCCAATTTTCTTGTATTATTTCATGTTCAAGGACATCGCCTCTAACGGCTGACCCAACAGTGTTAGAAACGATATCAGTGTTTTCATTTCTTACCTACACAAAATGTCCCTAACGTTCGACGGTAGGGAATCTGGGTAAAGTGAAACAAGAGTATGTATATAAGCAAAAACGAACAAATGGATTGCAATTTATTGAATCTAAAAAGAAACCACAATAAAATTTTGTTTAATAATTGTTCCCTATCTTTGAGCTGACCTAGCGCTATCAATAGGATAACCGAACCAATTTTTGAGAGTTGGATGCTGCTTAGACGTGCGAGAGGTCAAACCTTCATGACTGACGTCGGTTTCGCTTATCCTTGGCTCTTGAACGGTAGTTGCTTGTTTGAATGATTGCTGGAGGGGTGGAAAATGCATTGTGGAGTCGCAGTTGTTGCCACTGTCTACCATTTTGGTCTTTGAGTGGGTGCAGATTGGGTTCCTTAGAGGGCTTAGTTGTTTGGGAGCTATCTTTGATACCTAGCGTGTATTTTTCTCAGTTTAATGCATGTATGAAAATATGATGCATGTATCACACAAATGCTAAAATAAAGGGGGCCAACAATCGATTAATGATATAATACTGAAACTTTATTTTTATTAATATTGGAAACTCGGAGTTCAATACTTGAAAAAAATGAAAAAGTACATAGTAATCTATTTCCTAATTCTCTTAGTCTTTTGTTACGTAGGCACCAATTTTCTGCTGATGATAGCTTATAACTCTTTGACTCTAGCTTGGGTCTTCTCCAGTTGAGCTTCGAAGGCCTTGTTCCTTTGATCAGACTCCTTGAATCGGCCCTTCTAGATATCCTTCTTGTAGTCTGCAGCATCGAAGTATACTTCCATCCGAGCCCTGGCTTGCTCCAAATAGGTTCTCAACTCTGGGTCTACCTTGTCTGGCTCAGGTTGGGTGATATCTAGGACCCGATATGCCCTTTCCCCTGTTTGATATAGCTGGTGGATTACGAAATCCCTAGTGGCTCGGTGCTTGCCTACTTCGCCATCTAGTTCTCCAAGGTCTATGTTAGGGCTCTCGATTCGGGCTTCCCATAAGGCTTTGACCTCTACTAGCTTAGCAAACTTCTCAGCTACTAGTAAATTCGGGTCTTGATACTCAAATGTGATTGCTTCTAGTGAAGGTCGATAAACTATGTCTTGAATAGTACCGAACTAGTAGACCACCGAGTTAGGATGATAACCTAGACATCCGCTGATACTAATTAAAGGTACGGCCTAAAGGTTTCTGCAGGTTGGGATGACCTTGTCACAGCAACTCCATCTAGTCGTCCACAGGATGTCATCAACATTGAAACCCTTAAGCACTTCTACCCAACTGTGGCTAGTAAGGTCATCAGGTAGCTTTATCTTCTCTATGCATGAGTCCACGAGGTCCACCTGTTAGACCAAAGTTTTCTGGACCAGGTTCAGCCCAAAACATTTGAGGTGTCTCACAAACCAAATCAGGATGAGATTGATGTTTGAGCGGAGAATCCCGTAGCCCTTTTTCTTGACAAAGTTTAAGTTTTGGATCTATTCAGCCAGTAGAGCAAGGATGTAAGATTTTCCTTCTAGGAATTGGGCCACCAGTTCTGCAACTCGGTAATAGACATAAAAAGTTCTGGTGAGGAAGAGTATGGTGGCGAAGGCTATCAAGATGAAAGCACTCACCCTCCTTTGTTTATAGCTCTTGGGGTCCCTACACAATATGTCTTTCCTATCCCCATTATCTTCCCAGGCTATGAACCAGGCTTCTAACTCATCCATCCATATGCAATATCTGTTGGAGTTTGCTAAGGCTTTGTTGATTGCTGTCTTGCGGATACCTAGAAACCAGTGGTCCAGCACCAATTTTGGGTCCAGAGGTTTGCAAACTCGGATCTCTTTGCGAAGTAGGCGGTTGATTGTGGAACTAACCATCTATTACAACAAAAATTTCTAATTAAAAAAAAAAGAAAAGAAAAGAAAACTATATTACAATAATAGCATTACGGGGAAATGTATCTGAACTCCATGAATGGAATAAAAGTATTACATCATTACTCGATTGTCAGCCTATGACTTCATGTATGTAGATAGGTAGGTTCTAATAGGTCCTCAAGCTCTATGGCCTCCCGCATTTTCGAATAAATGGATCTCTGGCCATATCGAAGCATTAGGTGGGGTAGCCTAATCAGTCTCGAACGGTGATCATATCACTTCACCCGAAACCTACACAACGGCCCCCCGTCTTAGGTTCCTAAGACGGTCCAGGTTTGACCGTATCTACTCACACAATTTACATGCATGCAGACTCAACAATAAAAGTAAATAACCGAACCCTAAATCTAATTAAATCCCTGAAAGGTTAGCAACAGTGTAACAAGCCAAAAAGGGACATTTATTGAAAAAGCGATTTGAGGAGATTCAGGTGGCTAGCGTACTAGAGTTTAGGTCCCTAGTGGAGTCACCATCTTGTTGAGTCTAATTTTTTATTTCCATTCCTAATCCGATCTATACTAGACCCTATGCTCATCTAATATAGACCCTCGACCTAACTTAGGAATTTCATTTTATTTTGGAGTTGCCACCCAACTATGGTTAGGAAAGATTGAATTAGGACTAATTGAGCGGATTAATCCTAATTTAGACCACTAGTCAGCGAGATTTCCTCTTTTCGTTTTTTGTGAAAAAGGAAATGGAAAACCAAAGTTTCTGAATTCAGAGGCTAACCTATTAAAACCTTAAAGTTACCACCCTATCTCCTGAAATCTAAACCTTATCTAAATGTCTTATTTTATTTTTTTTGTCTTTTATTTTGTTTTTGAGTAACTTATTCTAAGAAAATGATTTTTTATTCTTTTTAGAGTTGCCCAAATGGGTGCCTACATACGTGCTATTCAGGATCAAATGGGCCGTAGTTAACTTTTCCTAAAAAACTTTAATGTGTTCGTGAATTTTAATTATGAAATTACTTTTAGTTTACGTTTTTATCATTTTAGCTTTTTTTTTGTGGAAAAATCTAAGCCTAAGCTTGATTATTTGATTTTTTGAAAAATAATAATTTTAAGGAAAAAAAACAATTTTGGATTTATTATTAAAAAAACATTTTCTAATTGATAAAAATTTATTTCTCTATCTTTAACCAACCTCTAATATTATTTTTTTATTTTTTATTATTTTTTATTAATTTTTCTAATTTTTTATTATTTGTTATTAATTTTTATTAATTTCTATTAATTAATTAAAATTTTTCTCTTATATTATTTATCTATCTTAAACTAAAAATCTAAATTTTATCATTTTTTTTCTAATATATCTTTATCATTTTTTATTATTTTATTATTTTGTAATTTTTTATTTTTATTGTTATTTTTTTATTTTTTTATTATTTTTTATCATTATTTTCTATTATTCACCCTAAATTAAATCCTAAACAAAATCTAAATTCTAATATTTTTCTATTTTTTTAATTATAAATAACAAATAAATAAATTCGATAAATAAATAAATAACTAAATAAATAATAAAAAATACAAAAAAATAAAAAAATCTAACTTACCTGGATCTGGGTCGGGTCGACGGTCACGGTGGCTGGAAGTGTTCGTTGACGGCGTTCTAGCGGCTTTTTGAGGAGGTTGAGGAGTTGTTTCCTAAGTTTTCGAGGGTGAAGAACTCAATTGTGGTGGTGGATTGCTCAAAAAACGCCTCCTAGTGGCGGTTCGAGGCTTGATTGGCGGTCGCGGCTTGGGGAACTTCGGCGAAGCTTCGATTTCTCTCTTTTTCTCACTTCTGATCCGTGCTTCTGCTTTCTGCCTTCATCCTCTATTTATAGCCGCAAGGAATCGAGCTAGATAAACTCGGATTTCCTCCGATTGAGATAAATCGGATTTGCGGTTAAAACCCTCCTCTGATTTGTGCAAATCCATCAATTTGTTGCGATTTGATTCCAATTGGATGATGTTTATCCTATTTTAATTAAAGATCCGTTAGATTTGTGCAAAAAATCGAATCAAAACGGCCAAAATGCGATTTTTCCCCTCGCCGATGATAATCTCGGACGAAGTAAGAAGAAGGTCACGCGCCCGACACATGCATTCGTGCTAGCCAATCAGCTGCTAACACGTGTCCTAGGAGAGGAAAAAAATTGCAAAACGCGGAATCTGCCTCCCCTACGTTTGGAACCCATGACCGAGCCCTCCCCCTACGCGCATGAGGCCGTGGTCCGGACCAACTCGGCTAGCCCACTTACTCTTTTTTTTTTATTTTCACAATTTACATATATGCAATGCGATTTTTATTATTTTTGTATTATTTTGAAATTCCAAAAAATTTAAAAAATTATTTAACCCCTTTTATTATTATTTCCACAATTATTTTCCAAAATTGATGTATTTTTCCTATTTATTTTATTTTTTGAATATTTTTCCTATTTTTTCTAAATTAGAAGAAAAATTGAAAAAAATGAAAAAAAATTGAAAATTGATTATTATTGATCATTAGGAAAAAATGGAGTGTTTACACTCAGGAACACTTCTTGATCAATTATATTTTATTATACTTCAATTCTAAATTACGCGTTAAGTATAACCAAACATTAGGGAAGGGAATTGTATAATTAGAATATACCTAATCCATTAGTAAACCTAGATTACTTATAGAATAGAGCTAAGGGTAATTCCTTATAATTGAATAGGTTTACACCCTTTTTCTTAGAGATGCAAAGGATTATAGTAGGAATATCCATTCAGGTACGTGTTTACCTTATTTTGTCGGTTGTGTTTGCTAGGTAGTTGTTTGATAACTGTAAGTGGTTAATGATTTTGAATAATTAATGAACTTAATTGAATGTTGAACTTAATGGTGTATGTTGATTGTGCTTAACTCGGCCTAGGGGCCTATAGTGGCAAATCCTTAAGGGCACCTCGATGATCGGTATGTCGCGTTGTCCCTAATGGAGTTGTATATCGAAATGATTTAAGATAGATTAGGGTTAGATGAGACTCGTAATGGGAGTTCCCATTAGGACTATAATATGTAAATATTGTCTGTGAATTGAGGTCATGAGTACCTTCATACTGTATTGATAGAGCCATTTTATACTCAATCTTTATAGTATAAATTGTGTTAATTCATTATTGATTTTATAGAAATCATAAGGAAATGGTACTTAATTCTATTATGGTGATAAATCAGGTTAAATGGAGTCAAGGGTGCCAATTCAAGTAAATTAGAGAAGTCATCCACAACTTGGTTCAAAGACAAGGATTCACACCGCCGGAGGGAAGTACATGGGCGTGTAATTGAAGTACACGGCCATATACTTGGTTTTTAATCAACAGGAAGATACACGGTTGAAATACACGACCGTGTATCTACCTAGGAGGAAGCACGGTTTGAGACACGGCTTGTGACACGGCCATGGTTGAAGACGTGGTGGAAGCCGTGGTGGAAGCTTGATGAACCAAGGAGAAGAAATTGTAGAACATTGACAGAGGAAGACACGGCTTAGGATCCTGCCGTGGTTGAAGCCGTGGCACACACTGGGCACGGATGAAGACTTGTAGATTATGCACAGAGGAAGGCACGGCTGGAAATCTAGCCGTGGTGGAAACCGTGGTACACACTGGACACGGAAGATGACTTGTAAATTACCCACAGAGGAAGGCACGGCTTAACCCACGGTTGTGTCGTAGGGCGTGCCAGGCGGACGATTATTCACTTCTCGAAATTTACTTAGAAAAGGAAAGATATTTCCGTATCTTGCTAGCAAAAGATCACCTGCCATTCCTTTAACAATATAAATAGAACTAACCCTAGAGGGATAGGAGGTCTTTTGGATCTTGAAGAACCTTGGATCATCTTGGAGGCAGAGCAGGCAACCGGGTTCATCATGTTTCTACTTTTTATTTTCGTTTTGTTGATGAACATGAGTAGCTAAGCTACTTTTCTAGCCAAAGGGTCATAGATGTTTAATTCTCCACGAATTGTGAGGTCTAATTGACTTGTATTTATTCTATTCTTTGTTTTTAGATATTCATATATCTTCTAATCGTTTTGTCATTATTATCTTTGTTGATTGGTATGAATTAGAGCTCTTCTACTCAATTAGCAAGTTAATATATTGTCAACTAGTACGTCAAATCCGTAATTGTTTGATTGTTCTAGTCTCAGTGACACAATAACATGTTTGGTTATAAAATAGATGATCGAATTCATGTTATGGAGGTGTATGATCATGTTTAAATAGGTTAACTTATAATCTACCGGCATGAATTGATGGTCTCTCTAGTTTTTAATGCTATTGATAGATTAAATCCTAAGCGCTTGTCTAGGGTTGTCTAATCGATAAGAGAAATAATCAAAGAGCTTCTCTTGATTATCGAGGAAGTACGGAAAGATAGGTTGTTAGAGCTTGTTAATAACCATAACCAGTTTATCTAGAAATAAGAATAGAAAACATTTGCATCGATGATCAATTCCTATAATTAAGCTATCTTGATTCATTTGGCTAGGCTTTTATCAATATTCGACTTTATTATTTTGTTTCAACATTATTTGATTCACAAACAACCCCCCCCCCCCCACCCCCCAATTTTTCTTTTCCTCTTTATTCGTTTTGAATAGAAATACATTTAACCAATCCCTGTGGATACGACCCTACTCACTACTATACGCAAATCATATCATTATCTAGGAGTAGGTTTTTATTTTTGTTGGATTCGACACCCATCATGTATGTTGATTAATTGAAATCAAATAATTAAATGAATTGATGTGTTGTATACTACCGCTACATTTATGCATATGATATTGTTACTGTATGGCATGCATGTGTTAGTGTAGTACTCACGTGCTGAAGTTAGGCTCATCCCCCTTATTTTTTTTTTTTAGTTGCTAGCAAAAACGATGAACACATCGACTATAATGAGAATGTGAATTTGGTGAGACATTATGTGAAAGAGTATAGGAGAGAACATTATTACTATGTTAATGAAGAATGATAGGAAGTTTAAGGAATAATTGTTATTAGAGTTTTAAGTTGTGAATTTGAAAATATGGAATAGTACTAGATTCCTAATTATGTCAAGAATCATATTAAGACAAATGTTTACTTTGATTTTAATTTGGGGATTATCTATAATGTTTTATTTAAAGATGATTGGAATAGCTCACTTGAGAGTCATTCATTTCTTCTATTGAAGTAATATTAGTATGAATGTAATGTGGAGATGACCAGGTTCAAAGTTATATGGAGATTTAGAGCCTTAGCATATCACTATGTAGTGCTGACACCTGGCAGGCTGTAATGTTCCAAGTTTTGAGGTGTTATAGCTTAGATGGTATTAGAACTTAGGTTTGGTAATTCTTAGAGCTTAGGTTATGATTAATAGAGATTAGGTTTAACAACTTTTAGAATTAAGTGATGATCCATAAGTATAGGTTTTAATTAATAGAAAGTAGGCTAAGATCTTTAGATGAATTAAGTATGGAAATCTATATAACAATAAGAGATGAAGAAAGTGGGTAAATTGTGGGACGATTATTGACTGTATTTTATTGTATTTTATACAATTGTACTTTCCTTTAACTTTTGATTTTATTTATAAATATACATGTACATATGTGCAGATATAAGTATATATAGATGCATACTATCACTAATTCCCCCTATCAACTCTAACTTTTGGAACCATTCTACTATCTCAATTTCAAATAGAATGCCTCGCAAGAGAAACATCAATTAGGGCTCATCTAGTGCTAAGTAGGGTGGAGATGCTCTAAAGGAAAGGTGTCCTTAAGGACCACCTCAACAGGGAGCCTAAGATCAAGAAAATGTCATTATTGCTCAACTACTAGAGACTATCAATGCTTTAGTAAGAATGTTGGCACAGCAGCAACAACAAACCATGAGACCTATCAGGCCTGTAAAAGAGCTGTATGGATTAGACAAGTTTGTTAGGCTAGCTAAAGAGTTTCATCCACATGTTGATGATCTAATAAAGGTTAAGCATTAGATCAATGAGATAGAGAAGACATTTGAAGCTTTTATGGTGCCAATGGATAGGAAAGTGAAATTGCTGCATGTATGTTGAAAAGATCAATTGCTAATTAGTGGACTAATTCATCCTGGATGACAGGAGCTCTTATCTAGTGGCAGAGATTCAAGGGGCTATTTTATGAGAAATATTTTCCTAGCAGCATCAATGAAAAAATGGAAGCTAAATACTATAATTGCCAGTAGGGCAATCAAACTGTGGAAGCATATAAAGCAGAGTTGAACCACTTAATCAAATTCTTCCCAAAATCAGCGAGGATTAATGATTCCTCAAGAGCAAAAACGTTTGTAAAAGGCTTGGAGCCTAACTTCCAACATGAAGTGGGGGGCTTCCAACTAACCATTTATGTAGAGGTTATTGATAAGGAAAAATTCTTAGAGCAAAGTAGGAGGAGAATAAAAGAATAACTATCTCATAGATTAAGAATTGCTTTAGGGAAAAGGCCTACCATATGCAAACAAAGGAAAGAGGCCAGTAATGTATCAAGCTAGACCTATGGCTTAGGTGCCCAAACCTCTTCAAAATAGGCTAATGCCTTTAGCATTACCTCCACCACCTTAAGTAGGACCAAGAAAGAGATGTCCCAAGTATTTAAGACCACATGAGTTATAACAACGTAGTTGGCCCAAAGGGGCATGTTTCTCCTATGGTAAAATAGGACACCAGCAAGAATTGCACATAAAGACCCATCCCTCAGACCTTTTGCTATACTTGCAAGTAGAGCTAGAAAAGCGAGCCGAACGAGCCGACCTACCCTAACCCGCACCAGCTCGCAAGTTGAAGTGGGCTAGCCCATGATGGCTTGCACATGACGTGGGTCGAAGAAGTTGGCCCGCCTCACCTCGTAAGTTAACGAAGGCTAGCTTGCCCTGCGCACAATTTTTTTTTATATTACAAAAATAGGAAATTAATGTGATGGTTTAATACTTCAACTAGCATCTTTTATTATTCAATCTAAAATATTTATAATAACAAGTTTAAATCAAATTTAAAGTTCAATATAACTTTAAAAATGAGGCAATACATATTTTGTTAAAAAAAATCTAAAAGAACCTATTTAAGTTCAACTTAAGTGGAAAATTGAAATATTTTGATTTTGACAAATTTATAATCCCAAATTCAATACAAAAATGTAACAGGTGAATATATACTTAAAAGATTAGTATTCATCTTAAATTATTCTAACTTTTTTTTTTTTTGTTACAAAATATACAAGTAAACTAATAAGTAATAATTAAGGATATATAACTTCTAAACTAAAAGTAAAACATACGAAGTCTTTATAAAGTATTGTATTAATAGATTTATGATATATTATACACAAAATCACTTCTATTTGATTGCTTTCAAATAGTACATTTTTAATTACCTTTGTATAAATAAGAGAATTAGATTTAGTTAATGCTCTTACAACCCAATAATATAAATACTAATTTTCTAACAAAATGAATTTAGGTTTAATCCCCCTTTCCCCAATAAATAAATAAATAAGAGATAATTAGATCTATATACAATCACTTTTCTTTATATGTAGACTCTAAAATCCTATATATTAATAATCTATTTTCAAGTGACACATAAAGCTTACTTAGTCAATGAGTTTTATCCTTAGTAATTAATCCTATGTTACGCTATAGATATGAATGTTTCATCCAAATGCTTTGTAGAATGAATTATTGACCAACTAATTTATTTATATATTTATTGTAAATGCTTGATTTCAAAATTTGCAAAACACAGGTTGCTTTTAGAAAAAGGACTTAGATTTATACTATTTATGCAAAGAAGAACCCAAATTTCAGTAGTATGCATTTAAGGCCTACATTTGTATTATTTATGTATAGAAAGACCTGTAGTAGTTAAACATACGTTTAAGGATCAATTATTGACTCAATTTGAACTTGAAAGGTCGGATGCTTGTTCAATCAAAATTTATACTCTGTACAACCACAACTAGCTACTTTAAGGTTTTGTCCAATTTGAAAATTTGAAAACAACATCAAATGATAATTAAGCAAATGTAACAATTATCACAAAGTCTTCTTCACTAATTATACAAGAAAACAAAGTCAATAATAAAGAAAATAAAATCACATATATAGATCAATCCTAATCATCATCATCAACAACAACTAAATTGGAGTCTTCTTTTGATGAAGTAGTCGCACTCCCACTATATCACGCCCCAAAAGGGGGCTTAGAAGCTTCTACTAAAATTATCATGGCACGTGTGCACCTGTTACATAATAATCGTCTTACGAGTCAAAGATCGTAAGACTCTAAGTAAATAATTACATCTACAACAAGTTATAGTACATATAATTAGATAATAAAATATCGCTATGGAACCCAAATCCCATGATCGCAGAGAATTGATATCCCTTACCAATTAGTAAAATAGGATAAACCTTAGGTTTCTCAATTTCAAATCCTATTCACATGGGGGTCCTAACATTTCATTTAAGTAAATCTATCCTTCACAAATCTTACTTTGTTGTTTCGGTCTTCTAAAACTCTCAACACTTCACATCTTATCCCATCCCGAGCTTTCGTATTGCTATCTACAAAAAGTCTGTAAGGGGATGAGCACACCATAGCTCAGTAAATGGGATGGTAACACTTTCAATGCTACGTACACACAAGCAATACTCAAATTAAAATATTAGACATATGCTATATACATACACAAGCAAATTCAATTTAAAATATTAAACATATGCTATGCATGAACAACCATATGAATGCAGCATCTCATGTGGCCTCCCGGTAACCGACATGAAGTCTAGGGTTTACGCTCTCCTTGACCTTGGGTTGGGGACTCCAAAGCCACCATCAGTGCCCAGGTCATTACCCGGTTTATTTATCTTATCATTTGTTAATTATGATATTTTATTAACTCAACAGTGAATGCTCTCATGCCTCTCTGCACCAGATGGAGCTAAACCCTCAAGGACAGGCTGGACTCGGAATCATCAAGACGCGACAATCCCCTAATCACTTAGTTCACACTTGGCGGAACAGCGACCCTCTTGATCACTTCCAACACATCCTATGACAGTGATGGCCTTCAATCTCATGTAATGTCTCATGAAAATGCATGTCAAGTTTTAATATCGTTTAATTTGTACTTTAATTGATTTATTTAATGTGATCAAACAACATTTGCAATCACAATCAATCATACCACAAAAGTAAACATCAAACATTCCATTTCACTCATCACAAGCAAGGATTATGCATGAGTTATCACACAAAATCAACACTGAACATAGACCCCGTAGACATAGACCTATCCAGTTTTTCAATAGATTAAGTTATCCCGGCACGTCTCTGTGCCATTTCTTTTAAATGTTAAACTGTTTGGGTTAACTTACAATCATCATATCTGGCAACTCTATGCCATTTCTTTCAAATGCCAAACCACTCGGGTTGGCTTACAATCATTTCTAACACCTCTTTGTCATTAATCTCACATGTCAAACCAACCACTTGAGGTTGATTTACATTAATCATCTTTAACACCTCTATGCCATCCCACTTCGCAAGTGCTCTATCATTCTCATACTTTTGAGAGCTAGAAAGGTCATATCGTTTTCTCTTTCAATGTCCTCAAGACATTTGTATGTGATATATATATATATATATATATATGTATATACCTATTTGTGAAACATCTCTAATTAAGGATAATGTACTAAACACTTTCCCTTATGATCTTAAGAGAGTAAGAAAATATGGTCATTAGGTTATAAAAACTAAGGTTGCACTCATGATTTACGTGATTGGGTTCATGAGTGTATTTTGTAAATATAATATGAAAATAAGTTTAGTTAAGTATATGTATACACATTCAGGAACCGACTCTGACATGTATACGTAATGATACCTATACACCCTATTCCAACTAAGCATACCTATTTAATAGTTATAGAAGGAAAGCTAAGTTTCTATATTTTGGTTTGTTTTGGAAGAAAACAACTTTTAAATCATGGGTTAGGCTTATGGTTATAGCACTAGCGATATGGCGCTAGGTGCTATCATTAAGGTAATGACATCTAAACTCTCGGACCATTCATTCTCCTATATTCTTCACGAATTATTTCCTAATTCGTTATTCCCTACCGTATAACTTAACTCAACAATAATCATATCAAATAGCAACACAACAAACAGCAAATTCACATGCATAACATTCAACATAACATAGTGGGATATCATTAAGTTTCCCACTCACTTGTTTAGGGTTATCGCAGTCCTAGCCAGAGTCGAGCGATTCCAGCGGGTAACTTCTTTGCGTTCCTTTTGAACTTAGTATCCTTCTGCGGTGCTTCCTTAACCCAATCAAAAAGTCGCATCTCCACTTGACTTTGGTAATCTTCTAGCACCCGACATGTGTACTCTGCTCATCTTGTGGTTGATGATAAGGCGTGAAGTTTCCTCCTTAAGGAACCTTGGGCAAACAAGATTCGAATGTTAAACTTCCTTTGAATCTGTGCTTCTAATACCCCAAGTTGTTGTGATCAACTATCTGCTTTCCTTGTGTAGAATTCGAGCAATGGAATGTCTTCGACTTGCCAAATTTGGAATTCCTTCTTGCACATATGCAAGATATCCTTAGAAGGATAACTGAAGATCTTACATTAGGGTATTTAGCTAAGAATGATCTTCCTCAACATCCTTTGAACATTTCATTGTGAAATCCATTTCATTCCAAACATCTCCTAGGCCATCATCTTGGATGTTGCTTAAATCATTCCCTTCACCATTTACACCATCATAAATGCTTTTCTTGTCCATGAAGCATCTTTGAACCTTTCGTTTATCTAATTGTCTCTAACATCTTCCTACGAATCATCGCTTCCATTACCATATATACACCAACCTTTCCCACACACCACATGCACACCAACATACAAATATTCTTATCCATTTACATAGACACTTCACACACCACACACGCACCTATACATACATACATACCTGCTTCTTTCACCTTCCACACCACTATCACACGTATATACACACATGCCCTACATACACTTCACACCCCCAATATATACTTACCCACATACTCTGCTCACATCATATACCTCCCATATACATACTCACACATACCCACACCATACATTATCTCATGCACCTACTTACATACTCCATTTACACCTTGCACCATCAATACACACACCCACATACTTTGCGCACACCACATTTGCCTTCCATACCCATACATACATATTCACACTCCACACATCGTCTCATATTCGAACATACATATCTCGCATACATCATCCTCAACTTCAATATTTATACACACACATGTCCATACTCCTACACACATACTCCGCACACCCCACACACACTACTCCTTCCTTATACATATATACATACCCATACACCACATGTCTTCCATACATATACACACATGCTTTGCACATTCCACACCTTCCATACATATACACATACACCCTTACACACTACATGGCATCCACGCACACACACATAAACCGCACCTACCACACACCATCTACATGCATATATCCTCCTTTCACACACACCACATATCATCCCATACATATACACTTTGCATACATTACACCCTTATACACACACATACCACACACCCACATACACATACTGTACACCCTACATCACTTCATGCACCTTCGTGCATACTCACAAGCATTACACACTCGGCTCCTCCTCTACACATACACATACCTTCACACACCATACACCATCATCAACACATACACACATCCTTACATACACATCATATACCCTCAACCACATATACACATATACACAATTCATTCACACACACACATACACATCTTCATCCCCACACATATCCATACACCTCCTCATCTATGCACACTCATACATACACATTCCTACATACACACCATATGCATCCTCATACATACACATTCTTATGCACATCGCACATCACGCATCACCACACATACACACACATATATCCTCCTACATTTCGCACACCACCACACACACTTACATACACACCTTTACACCCTGCACACTTTCACCCGCACATACATGCATCCTTACACACTCACACGCACGCACACACATACATAGCCTCCATTCGCGCACATCCACACACTCTCACACACCCCTACTTCCTTCACATGTGCACACACATTCTCACGCATATACAAACACACCCTTCACCACACACACATCATCCTTCACCACATACGAATTTTCATTCACTCACACACTCACATACACCTCCTCGTTCATGCACACCGCCACATACATATCCTTCCTCCACACACACAGCCTTCACCCACACACACCATCCATCGCCACATACACCTATCTCCACATACACCACACACTCCCATTCACACATACACACACATTCTTTTCTCTTCCTCTTCCCTCACTTGCTTTTGTACTTGCTGTCCGTTTGTTGTTGCCATTATGGTTATTGTCATGATCGTTGTTGCTACCACTATTAAAGTTGCGGTTGCTATTGTCATTGGAACCATCATTGCTGCTACCGTTGCTGTGGTCGACACTGTTGCCGTCGTTGGGTGGCTACCGGTTGTGGTTGCTGCTGCCACTGTTATTGCAGTCCTTTTCCCTCGCGCACACACACACACACATACTGATGAAAGCCATGATAGGAGTCAAGCTAGAAGGTGGAATGTGGATCCTCTTGAAGTGCCACTTGGACCGATCACAAGAACTCGAGCGAAACGATTCAAGGAAGCACTTGACGGGCTGATAAAGGATATCCAAGAAGCCAGGAAAGATTGGAGCAACCATGAGAATGAACTTGCAATTGTACAAGTCATTCAAGGAGATCAAAGCATAAGAGGTCAAAGCTGCCGGCCTTGACAACGCTGGCTTAAATGCTGTCGGCCTTGAACCGGCGTTGCAATTAGAGCGTGACAGAGGGACTACGCCGTCCACTATGCCGCCGGCGTACATCCTACGCCGGCTACTACGCTGCCTTCTATGCCATTGGCGTATATACTCGGCGTACATTGCCTGTTTGTTATGTTTCCACAACTTTATTATGTTATGTCATTTTAGGCTTTTGTTTTACTAGTTGTAAACCCTATTAAAAGCTGCTAGGGTTGGAAAACAGAAGATAAAACATACATACAACATTGAATATTACAATTTGAGAGAATTCCTCTCTTGGTTCTCCAAAGAACTTCTCTTGAACTTATCGGATCCCTTCCATGGCGTTCAAACCAGACTTATCAATCGGTCTTTCATCCCAATTGTGGCATCAACAGAATATACCAAGGTTCTTGCCTCACCTATAGGCAATGGGTCGCGGTTCTACTTTGATTGTTTTGGCATCTTGGGTTACAATTTCAAATGTATTGGTATATGGTTTCATCACACGTGGGCATGGTTCGTATCAGTTTGGTATCAGAGCCTAGGTTTGTTAAACATCAGTTCGGTTTGAGAAAAGGTAACATCAAAACCTTAACTCCAATCGTTCATATCAAGTTTCGTATTACCATCGCTTCATACTCAAGTCCATAGTGTTAATTGTCTCTTGAGTAGTGCAGTTCATTCTATCAATCTTGTTACAAAAAAAAAAAATGAGAACAAAAGAACGAAAACAAAGACAACAAAAAAGAAAGAAAAAGGAAAATTCAAGCCCGAAGAGTTTGTTCTTGAATTCTGCGGAAGAATTTGGTGTAGTTTGGATTAGTTCCAAGAGACTTGAGAAGAGGGATTAGTGAGTTGATAACATCTCTGTTTGTGAGAATACATGAGTGATTGTGGGATATCCTTCTTTGAGTGAAACACGTGAGGGAGCGAATCGTGAGGTTTAATTCTATATATTTGTGTTAGTACTAACCTTTTATTGCAGGAACTATGTCGAGGCAAAATTCTCTTGAAGGTGAGAGGGGGAGGTTTGATGCTAGGTTAGTGATTGAGGCGTTAAGGAGTGAGATGAAGAGAATGTTTTATGAGGGAATGGAACAAATTCATGAAACGGTGGAGTAGAAACTAGAGCAATCTAAAAACGTCTTTCAAGAGCGTAAGAGGGGGAGTTGTTCTAAGAGAGGACAAAGGGGTGGAGATGAAAATTCTGATGATGAGTTTGATGAACCTTCTATCGGGAGTTATAGAGGTTATGGTGGTAGGAATAGAGGAACTAAGGATTGGGAAGATAGAGGAGATAGGAATAGAGATGATAATCAATTGAGTAGTATAAAGATGAAGATTCCTCCTTTCCAAGGGAAGAATGATCCCGAGGCATACTTAGAATGGGAGAAGAAGGTAGAGATGGTGTTTGATTGTCACAATTATAGTTGGAGAAAGAAAGTGAAGCTTACTGCCATTGAGTTTTCAAATTATGCCATAGTGTGGTGGGATCAACTGATGTTGAATAGGAGAAGGAATGGCGAACCACCCATTGAGTCTTGGGAAGAGATGAAGAGGGTGATGAAGAAGCGATTTGTTCCTGCTTACTACTATCGCGAATTACACAACAAATTGCAAACTCTTAAGCAGGGAAGCTGAAGTGTGGATGAGTATTTCAAGGAGATGGAGGTTACTATGATTCGAGCAAATGTTGAGGAGGATAGAGAGGCTACCATGGTGAGGTTTCTTGCTGGGTTAAATAGAGAGATTCAAAATGTGGTAGAATTATAGCATTATGTGGAACTGGAAGATATGATCCACATGGCTATAAAGGTTGAGAACCAACACAGGAGGAAAGGTAGTAATACTGCACGGTTTCAATAGGGTGCTGGTTTGATCTACTTAGAAGAATAACCATTGGAGGAAGGAAGAAAAGTCTTTACCCACCAAGCCAAAAGGAGAGCAGAAGCAAAGGGGGTCTACTCTTGGTAATCAAGGTAAACCTGATTCTTCTACTCCTAGAAATCGTGACATTAAATGTTTTAAATGCCAAGGCGGAGGCCATATTGCTAGTCAATGTCCGAATAGACGTGTTATGATTCTACGAGATGATGGTGAGTATGAGACTGAGGGGGATAGTGAAGATGATGATATGCCTCCATTGGAGGATGCTAGTGATGACGAGGAGCCTGCAGCAGGGAAGTTAGTAGCAGTACTGAAGCGAGCTTTGAATGTGCAGGTGAAGGAAGAAGAAAAGGTGCAACGAGAGAATATCTTTCATATTAGATGTTATCTAGGTGACCATATTTGCAGTTTGATCATTGATGGGGGGAGTTGCACTAATGTAGTGAGTACTTTCATTGTTGAGAGGTTGGGGCTCAAGACCACTAAACACCCTAACCTATATAAATTGCAGTGGCTGAATAATAGTGGTGAGACTAAGGTGAGTAAGCAAGCCTTAATTGCTTTTCGCATCGGTAGGTATGAGGATGAGGTGTTATGCGATGTAGTGCCGATGCAGGCTTGTCATGTGTTGTTGGGGAGGCCATGGTAGTTTGACAGGAAGGTTGTTCATGATGGCTTTTCTAACAAGTATACACTTGTTCACCATGGCAAAAGCTATAACCTTAAACCCTTAACACCTAAACAGGTGTATGAGGATCAGTTGCAGCTACAACAATCTTTTGCAAAATATAAGGTGAGTGAAAAACAGAGGGAGATTGAGAGAGTAAAAGACATAAAAAAAAAGAAAAGGAACACAAAAGTCAATACCAAAAGGAAAAAGAGAGGAAGGCTGGAAAGAGTGTGAGAGGCCAAGTTGAGGGGGGATCAACTTTGGTGGTGAGTGAAAAGGAGAGTGCAGCCTTGCAAAAGGAGAGTTGTGTGGCAAGAGCGAGTGTAGTGAGGAGAGCGTTAGCGATGAAGCAACCTATGTTGTTGCTAGTTTTTAAAGAAACTTGTTTGAATACTAACGAACTTCTTAACTCTTTGCCTAATGTGGTTGTGTCTATTGTGCAGGACTTTGAAGATGTTTTCCCTGAGGAGATTCCAAAAGGGTTACCACCTATTCGTGGTATTGAGCACTAGATTGACCTTGTACCCGGAGCATCTATTCCGAACAAGCCAGCTTATAAGAGTAATCCAAAGGAGACAAAGGAACTTCAAAGGCAGGTTAATGACTTGATGGAGAGGGGGTACGTGAGAGAAAGCATGAGCCTATGTGCAGTGCCTGTGATTTTGGTGCCTAAGAAGGATGGGTCATGGAGAATGTGTGTTGATCGACGAGCCATCAACAACATCACGGTAAAGTATCGTCATCCCATTCCTCGCTTAGATGATATGTTAGATGAGTTACATGGGTCTAGTGTCTTTTCCAAAATTGATTTGAAAAGCAGGTATCACCAAATTAGAATGAAAGAAGGTGATGAATGCAAAACAGATGATGCTTGCCATATTGCTAATTTGTTCTTTAAGGAAGTTGTGAGATTACATGGTATGCCTAGAACAATTGTGTCGGATCGGGATGCTAAGTTCTTGAGCTACTTCTCGAAGACCCTGTAGGCTAAGTTAGGAACTAAGTTATTGTTCTCTACTACTTGTCATCTACAGACTGATGGTCAAACTGAGGTAGTAAATCGAACTTTATCTACTTTGTTGAAGGCTGTCATTAAAAAGAACATTAAAAGTTGGGAGGATTGTTTGCCTCATGTTGAATTTGCTAATAATCGCACAATGCATTCTGCTACTAAGTTTACACCTTTTGAAATTGTGTATGGTTTTAATCCACTAACTCCTTTGGATTTATCACCTCTTCCTATTTTTTAGTATGTTAATTTAGATGGTCAGAAGAAAGCGGAATTTGTTAAATAGCTCCATGAGAAGGCAAGGCTCAACATTGAGCGGGGGACAGAACAGTATGTGAAACAAGCCAACAAGGGTCGTCGACAAGCTGTCTTTGAACCTGGAGACTGGGTTTGGGTTCACATGCGCAAGGAGCGATTTCCTGTGCAACGTCGATCTAAATTACTTCCTAGGAGCGATGGACCATTTCAAATTCTTGAGCACATCAATGATAATGCCTACAAGTTAGATTTTCCAGGTGAGTATCAAGTAAGTGCTACTTTTAATGTTACTGATCTGAGTCCTTTTGATGTAGGCGATGATTTGAGGATAAATCCTTTTCAAGAGGAGGGGAATGATGAAAGCCATGATGGGAGTCAAGCTAGAAGGTGGAATGTGGATCCTCTTGAAGTGTCACCTGGACCGATCACAAGAACTCGAGCGAAACGATTCAAGGAAGCACTTAACAGGCTGATAAAGGATATCCAAGAAGCCAGGAAAGATTGGAGCAACCATGAGAATGAACTTGCAATTGTACAAGTCATTCAAGGAGATCAAAGCATAGGAGGTCAAAGCTGCTGGCCTTGACAACGCTAGCTTAAACGTTGCCGGCCTTGAACTGGCATTGCAATTAGAGCGCGACAAAGGGACTACACTGTCTACTACACCGCCGGCGTATATACCACAGTGCACTCACTTCACCAATAACTCCCATGGCAACAACAACAAATTGCACTCCACTTCCATGACAATGATAACAAATGGCTACAACAACAAATACACTCCACTTCCACAGAAATAATAACAAAATACACTTCACTTTCCACAAGTTCTAATCGCAACTCATAACAAAATAGGCAGCAACTCAAATTTGAATTTCAATCTTTTCACTAATTGCAAGCCTTCCTCAATTGGTAAGAAATGAATTTCAAATTCAAATAACACTCATTAACTCCCACAACTTAATGGAATGTGTTTGAATTCAAATAGATTCCTTACTACTCAAACTCAATGCAAATCTGTAAATTGTACTTCTCCCATTCAGAATTACACAATGGAAATCACAACAACAACCTACACAACCTCCTTCACGCCACAACAAGTCACGGCAAGGATTGGTAAGTTTTCAAGTTCAAAAGTTGTTGAATTAAACAACACTTCTATGCTTCTGCCCTTCCATGAAAATTATTGATCATAAGATGATACAACAACCTTCCCAATCCAACTCCAACAAACAGCAAATTAAATTACAAGCCAAGGTAATTTCGTAAGCTCAAAACCACAAAAACAACACAATTTGCGGTTTCAATTGATCAACCCTAATTGAAGATTAATTTCATGAAATCAAATACAATCAATCCCTTCTCTCAACATGTGCTCTGATACAAAAAGATGATATGCCTAATTCCACTTTGAAGCACAATCAAAAGACTCAAGAACACAATCCCAATTCAATCACTAAAACCAGTCCACCTAGTAAGCAATTCTCGTGGCACCTTTGTGGATTTGATGGAAATTGTTGTTCAAATGATTCAATTGTAATCTCTAATGATAGAATTAACCAAATAACCACAAGAGAAATTGAAGTACACGTAAAATCAGATCAAAAGGAAGCAATAAACCAATGAAATCCACTTTCCCTTTCAATCACTAGTTCACGCCAATAAGAACAAGGAAGTATGAAATCCAAGTGCTCAATGAAACAATCAATCTTACAAGATTGATGTTTATGAAAATAGAATCACAATTATATCCAAGAAAGATCCAAATCTACCCTAGATATGACTCACTAGAAAAGAAATGGACATACAACAAAATTGAATTGATATGACTCACAATTCGCCTTCGTTGCACTCGCCACAATTCCAATTCTTGAGTTGAAATTGATAAGAGTTTGGAACTAAGGAAAGAACCCTAATTCACACGTGAAATGCCCTCTCAAATCTGTAAAAATTAGCCTCCTCAAACCCTCTCTTAAGCAAGTATTTATACTTGCTACTCCTAGGGTTAAAAAGTGCTCAAAATTACAAGTTTGCCACTTTTAAGGTGGCTAACCCTAAATGAAAATTACAAGGAAATAAAAGTGTCCCAAAACCAAAATACAACCAAAATAGTTCATAAAAGAAGAAATATATAAAAGAAATGGTCTTCAAGATGCCGGTCTTCTATAGTATCCATCGGCCCAACTCATCACGGTTTAGGTCGGTCCATGGATAACCCACAAGCTGAGTTTGAGGGAGTTTGTCCATTGCCCTATAAAATATGATAAGTCTGCCTGTTGGAAAACATAATACAAGAATAATAGAAAAGAGGTTAATATATAAATAATTCCAGGGTCGATCTGCTCAAAATGGGCCCTCATCGCAAAATTTGAAATCCTTTAGTTCTTGTCCTAATGATAGGTCTTGTCGGATTTTTATTCCTATCAATAGAACTACGGTGCTTATTAAGTACACAACCACCGATGCTGAAAGTTGACTCAGACGCTATAGTGGTAATTAGAATGCTGAGCACATCAGAGGCCATAATGGACAAATCAATATATCTTTGGCTTTAACTCTTCTAATGTTGCAATACATCCAATTCTGAGTAGAAGTTCATATTCATTATTAGCTCATCTAGATAAATATCTAAAGAAGATTTGCTAGAACTTCGTACTTCTACTTGACAGTACTCCTACATTATTAAGGAAAAAACTAATTAAATACTAATATGTAATATAACAAAAAATATCATTAAAAAAATAAATGAAGTTATTATTAAACTTACATCAAAAGTAGCAAGATCAATTGTCAAACCCTTTCCAGACCTAGAGTGTTGTAGTGCTACTCCTTTACCACCACCTCCAAATATGTCTTATGCTTGAGAAGATGATCCAACCCGATGGCTTATAGCTCTAGATATGTGATATGTTTTGCTCTTCTCATATTCTCTAAATAGCTCATATAACTTGCTCTTTATGTGAACCAACTTCTCTTCACAAGTGAGGGGATCAAGTTTATTAAAGAAGAATTTTAAAAAATTAAATTTCATCTGAGGATCAAAGACGGCTCCAAGTGCAAGGACAATACTATATTCTCCCCAATATTTATCAAACTTCTGTTTCATCTTAATAGACATCTCCCTTATGACATGATCTTCAATACTTAAATTTTTATTCAACAAACATTCAATTTTCCACACTTGCAAAAAACAGTGGTTTGAAGTTAGATACGAGGATCCTAACATCAAATTAGTGATACTATAAAAGGGCTAAAAACTTACATATTTTCTCTGCTCTTCCCCACTCATCTATGGTTAGACAATATTTATAATGAGAATCATTCAATTGAAAGTACGAAAAAGCACGTTGATACCTGAGTACGCTATTAAGCATAAGGTAACTAGAATTCCATCTAGTAGCTACATCTAAGCACAAACCAACATTGGTATCAATGTCGCCAACCTATTGAACATACTCTAAAAAATGTTTCATTTTACTCTCAGAGCCTTCACATACTTCACATTCTCCTTTATTTTATGCAAGGCTTCAGTATTTACCATCAACCCCTCTTTTAACGATTAAATGAAGAATATGAGCACAACATCTAATATGAAAAAAGTCACCACCACATAACAAACTATGTTGTAAGTCTAGTTGCTCTTTCAAGAAATCTTGTATGCAATCATTTGCAGATATATTATCTAATTTAAGGGGGAATATCTTTCTATCTGTGCCCTAATCTTTCAAAAATTCAAAAACTTTTTTCAATAACTCAAACCCTAAATGAGGAGGGGGCATTTTACAAAAAGCAAGAATTTTATTGTTGAGTTTCCATTTGTCATCCACATAATGACCAATCAAACAAATATATCCTTCACTAGTAGAGGTAGTCCATACATTAGAAGTCAAACATACTCTCCTTGGAATATTTTGCAATATTTGTTTCAATTTATTCTTCTGAGTTAAATATAAATTCCAAGCATCTGATATAGCAGTTTTCTTAAAAATTGGCTTATAATCAAGATTATATAACCCTATAAACTGTGTAATCTTCCTATACTTAACAAATGAAAATGGTAAATCATGTTCAATAATAGCCATTGACATTATCTCACGAGCAACTTTAGGATCTGATTTTCTTGATCTTAACTTACTGGCATGATCAATTATCATATCACCAACATCATTATATCTAGGAATTTGACTCAAACAACACTTTCCTATATGTCAATGTAAGGATGATGCTCCATGGCAATGTCCCCCAATAACATATTCCTTCCTACACGCTTTACATTTGGCTCTACTTTTACCATCTTTCCCAACACCCATTGTTGCAAATATATCCCAAACCTTAGAAGAAGAACTATTTGTTCGAGCCTTTTTATCTGCAGGTTCTTTAGATTGAGAAGATCTCAGTTCTACATTAGCATTATGCCCACTAACTTCAAATACATAGTCTACATCAGAAGGTTATATTGTATTTGCAGTCTCATTGCTTGTAAGATCCATTCTGAAAACATATCAAAACAAGAAAATATCATAATATAGAATTAATACCACTAACATTACCTATAATTAGTTACACATTAAATGGATCATTCTTGCTCATAATGTATTGACAATTAAATTTAAGATAAGATGTCTCAAACCCCAAACCCCAAATCGCAACTCCAATTAACCATAAGCTCTAATTTATGCATACCCCCCAACCCCAAGCCACAACTCTAAACCCTAAATCACAACTCTAAACCCAAACCACAAATCATAGCTCCAATTCCAAACCCCAAATTATAGCTCCAAACCCAAACCTTAAATCTCAAATCACAACTCTAAACCCCAAATCGTAACTCCAAACCCAAACCCTATGCCCTAAATTGACACCTTCAAACTCTAAACCCAAACCTTAAATCACAACTCTAAACCCATACCCCAAACCCCTAAATCATAACTCCAAACATGCCTATAAATCAAATCAAACAAACATTGTAATTGGCTAAGTAAAAAAAAAAAAAAACAAACACAACAGCCAACAGAGGGCTCACCACACTACTTAATGACGATGATGACAAAGAGGATGAGATAGTGCGGTGACAATGAGGATGATCAATCAACGACAATGAAGCAATAGTCGATGATTATGTTGTGACTACTACGTACATCAATGATGACTAAGTTGTGAGTCTGTTACTTTGTGACATGTGACTGTAGAATTGTGAGTGATGACTGATGAGGTGAGATTTGAGAGTGAGAGTGGGTGAGCTATGTTGCTGCACTACTACCATGCTGTGTTTGTGTGGCCTATGCTGTGACTATGAGAGTGAAAGTGAGTGACAGTGAGAGTGAGAGAAGGATGATTGGAGAATGGAGAGTAGAGGAAAAACTGTGGTCTATTCATTGGGTCGGGGTCTTCTATTCTAAAGCTTGACTACTATTTTCAAATTTCAATTCATTCTCATTTTTCTTTTTTTTAAAAAAAATTATGTAGACCAGGCAAGCGAACCCACACCCGCATCAATGTGGCCCACCCCGACCCGTGGACTATGCAAGGCAGGCCAAAACAGTCGGCACATGT
This sequence comes from Laguncularia racemosa, assembly GCA_037954665.1. Classification (NCBI taxonomy): domain Eukaryota; kingdom Viridiplantae; phylum Streptophyta; class Magnoliopsida; order Myrtales; family Combretaceae; genus Laguncularia; species Laguncularia racemosa. The sequence goes on from JBBMOL010000266.1 coordinate 726,350, forward strand.
TGAAATTTTGCTGGTTGAGTAGGCCGACCCGCATGGCCCACCCCGCATTCCCAGTCCTACTTGCAAGCAAATGGGGCATAGGTCATTTGAATGTGGTGCCTCTCATAACCAAATAGTTGCACCTCAATAGTTCCAAGCACAATAGCTAATGAAACTTGCACCTAAAGGACCGATAGGTAGACCTCAACAATTTAGACCAAGATAGAGGGCACCAAATCAAGTGTTTGCATTATAGCAATAGCAATAGTAAGATACTCTAGATTATGACACTATTGCAAGAACATTGCTTATTAACTTAAAACACCACCTATGTATTATTTGATACAAGTGCCACACATTCCTACATATCTCCTTTTTTCATGTATGTATATAGGTTGAAACTTGTCTTATTAAGTGATTTTATGGCTGTGAATACTCTTTTTAGAGTGGGAGGAAAATTAGATCAGGTGTGTAATGATATAGAGATTGTAATACAAGGGAAGAAAATGCCAACAAAGTTGTTTATATTAGAAATGATTGAATTGATATGATCTTTAGGGTGAATTAGCTATCTAAACACTATGCCACTATTGATTGTCATAATCTAGTGGTTTATTTTAATTTCCCTAATGAAGATCAAATTGTGTTCAAATTAGATGCACAGAAACCTACAACTCTTCCTACATATGAGTTGTGGACTAAAAGTAGGTTATTGGCATTATTAGTAGAGGTAAGACAAGCTATGAAGTTAAAAGATGTGTATGTAGTGAAGGAATATGCAACTATCTTTCCAAAAAATTTGCCAGGCTTACTACCTATCAGAAAGACAGAGTTCTGCATTGATTTAGTACTAGGAATAGCACCAATATCTAAAGCGTTTTACAGAATGGCACCTATCGAACTGTTTAAATTGAAGGCCTAACTTCAAGAGTTGCAAGACAATGGGTTTATCAAGCCAAGTGTCTTACCATGGGGTGCTTCAATATTGTTTGTTGAGAAGAAAAATGGGAGTATGAGGCTACGTATATACTATAAGGAGTTGAATCGAGTTATAATTGAGAATAAGTACCCCTTCCCAAGAATTGATGACCCGTTTGATTAATTATAGGGAGCTCAGGTCTTCTCCAAAATTAATTCGAGATCATAGTACCATCAGTTAAAGATCAAGGAGGAAGACATATAGAAAACTACTTTTAGGACTTGGTATAGGCATTACGAATTTCTAGTAATGCCTTTTGGATTGACAAACGCTCTAATAGCCTTTATGGATCTGATGAACAGAATGCTTAGAGATTTGCTAGATCAATTTGTAGTAGTACTCATTAATGACATTCTCATCTATTCCAAGAGTAAGGAAAAACATGAGGTATAACTTAAAACAGTAATGGAAAAACTATGGGAAGAGAAGTTATATGCTAAGTTTAACAAATGTGAATTTTAGCTAGAACTGGTATTCTTCTTAGGGTATGTGGTAAATAAGGATGGTATATTAGTAGATCTTGAGAAGGCAAAGGTAGTGAGTGACTAGCTAAAACTAAGAACTGTAACAAAAGTCAGAAGTTTACTAAGGTTAGCTAGTTATTACATACACTTTATGGACAGATTTTCTCGTTTAGCACCTCCTTGACACAATTGACAAGGAAGAATGATAAATTTATATGGAGTGATGAATGTGAAAACAACTTCACAATATTGAAAGAGAAATTAGTGGCGGCTCTTGTGTTAGCCCTACCAAAGATAAGAGAAGAATTTGAAGTCTTTAATGATGCCTCAACTCAAGGCTTGGGGTGTGTGCTTATATGGAATAGGAAAGTCATTACATATGCCTTTTGCCAATTGAAACCATACGAAAGAAATTACCTCACACATGATCTAAATCTGACAGCTGTGATCTTAGCATTGAAATTGTGGAGACATTATCTGTAAGGTGAGAAGTGCAAAATCTTTAGAGATCACAAAAGCTTAAAGTACCTATTTACAGATAAGGACTTGAATATGAGGCAAAAGAGGTGGTTAAAGTTATTGAATGATTCTGATATAGAGATCCATTATTACCTTGGAAAAGAAAATGTGGTTGTAGATGCTCTAAGCCAGAAGAAACAAATGAACATTGCAGCTCTAATCACATATCATAGACAAATATTAGAAGACATGTGCAAGCTTGAATTGGAGATGGTGACACAAGAAGTAGGAAATAGGTTAGTTACACTTAGTATTCAACTAAGCATAATTGATTGAATTAAGACTGTGTAAGCTTGAGATTCTAAAATTCAAAAAATCAAAAGTAAAATAGAATAGGGTAAAGCCACTAAATTCAATATAAATGCTGATGGGGTAATTAAATATAGCACACGATGGTGTGTTTCAGATAACAGAGTTAAAGAAGGAGATTATGAAAGAAGCTTAATACTCAAGATATACAATACATCCTAGAAGCACCAAGATGTATAAGGATCTAAAGAGTAATTACTAATGGAAAAATATGAAGTGAGAGATAGTTAAATTTTTATCTAGATGTGTAACTTATTAACAAATCAAGATTGAGCACTAAAGACCAGCTAGTGAGTTACAATCACTTCCTATACCTAAATGGAAGTGGGTACATGTAACTATAGATTTTGTGATAGCCTTCTCGAGGACTAAGGAGAAATACGATGCAATATAGATAATTGTAGATAGATTGACCAAGTCCAACCATTTTCTACTAATTAAGGTAGACTACAAATTAGAGAAGCTTGCTCAATCATATATCAAAGAGATTGTCAAATTACATAGTGTACTAGCCACTATCACATCTGAAAGGGATATTTGATTTGTGAGTGGATTCTAGAAAAGTCTACATTAGGCTTTGGGTACTAAATTAAACTTTAGTATTGCATTTCACCCTCAAATAGATGGATAGTTTGAGAGAATCATTCAAATTTTTGAAGACTTATTATAAGCTTGTGCATTAGACCATGGGGGTAATTAGAGTGATCATTTACCTTTGGTGGAATTTGCATATAATAATAGTTATCAAGCTACTATCCATATGGCTCTATATGAAGCACTGTATTGTAGGTTGTGTAAATCTCCCTTACACTGGGATGAAGTGGGAGAAAGACAGATGATTAGGCCAAAGATGGTGTAAGAAGCAATAGACAAGGTTAGAGTGATAAAGTAACGGATTCTGCCAGCCCAAAGTTGCTATAAAAGTTTTGTTGATAAAAGGCGACATCCTTTAGAATTTCAATTAAGGGATAAAGCTTTATTGAAGATATCTCCAACTAAAGGGGTAATTAGATTTTAGACTACATGGGAAGTTGAATCCAAGATATGTAGGTCCATTCGAGAGTTTGGAAAGAGTTGGTATAATTTCTTACAGGTTGGCTCTATCACTAAGTCTAGCTAAGGTACATGATGTGTTTCATATGTTTATATTAAGGAAATTTCTACCAAATCCACACTAAGTAGTAGCATTGAAACCTTTGAAAGCACAACTAGATTTATCATCCATTAAGAGACCTATATGAATAGTTGACATGAAGGAGCAAGTATTAAGAAGAAGGATAATTCCTTATGTCAAAGTATAGTAGATAAATCAAACAAAACAGGAGACAACTTGGGAATTAGAAGAAGAAATGAAAAAGAAGTATTCAGAACTCTTTCCAATTCCAAGTAACTAACATAAGGTGTACCTTTTCCCTCATTTACACAATTAAACACAAAAACCTAAGAGAGATTTTACAGAGCATAGGCGACCTAAAGGAGACCTATAAGATTGATTCAAATTTATCAAGTAAAGGTTGTAAATATCAAGTTTTCTCATGATTAATGATAAATTAGTGAATTGATGACTCATTAATACATTGTTAAGGCACGGAACGAAACGAAACAAAAATGGGCAAGGAAGTCAAATGAAATGAAGGATTCCAACTACGATCTAAATTAAGCAAGTGCACAAGACTCTAATTTACATTAGAATTAGTAAATATAATAATCAATTAGGCTTAAAATCATAGAAATTAAGCTTAAGAATAAATGTAGAGAAAAAGGAATAAGGATTCCTAATGAACAAGATGTACACAGTCATATACATGCTCATGTACCTACCCGTGTAGAAACAAGAGAGTATATAGTAAGGTATGTGAGTGTATAGTAAGGTATATGGACAAAGGACACACTTGTGTACTTAGGCGTGTTAAAATTATAAAATCCATAGAAAGGTGCACGGCTGGATACATAACCGTGTACTTAGGTGTACTAAATTAGCATTTTACATAAAGAGATACATGGCTATTAGCACAACCATACTCTAGCCCCATGTTCATCTACACAGTCTCTCACACGACTATGTTGCTTAGGAACACTTTTTAATTGATCTATTTTATTATATTTTAATTCTAAATTATGCACTAAGTATAACTAAACATCGAGGAAGGGAATTATATAATTAGAATATACCTAATCCATTAGTAAACCTAGATTACTTGTAGAATAGAACTAAGTGTAGTTCTTTATAATTAAACAGGTTTACACCCTTTTCCTTATAGACGCAAAGGATTACAGTAGGAGCATCCATTTGATTATGTGTTTATCTTGTTTTGCTGGTTATGTTTGCTAGGTGGCTGTTTGATAACTCTAAGTGATTAATGGTTTTAAATGTTTAATAAACTTAATTAAATGTTGAACTTAATAGTATATGTTAATTGTGCTTGGCCGACTTAGGGGTCCGCAATGACAAATCTCTAAGGGGCACCTTGATAATCGATATGGCGTGTTGTCACTAGTGGAGCCGTTTATTAAAATGATCTAAGGTAGATTATGATTAGACAGGGTCTGTAGTAGCAATTCCCATTAAGATTATATATATGTAAATATTGTATGTGAATGAGGATCATGAGTACCCTTATTCTATATGTTGATTAGTTGAAATTAAATAATATAATGAATTGATGTGTTATACACTACAGTTGCATTTTTGCATATGATATTGTTACTATGTGGCATGCGTATGTTGGTGTAGTAATCATGTATTGAGCTTAGGCTCATCCCATCGCTTTTATTTTTTTGCTGCAAGCGAGAATGACGAACACATCGACTATGATGAAAATGGAAATTTGGTGGGACATTATGTTAATGAGTGAGAGAGGACATTATTACTATGTTGATGAAGAATAATAGGAAGTTAAAGGAATAACTGTTATTAGAGTTTTAAGTTGTGAATTTGAAAATATGGAATTGACATGAAATTGAATTCAAATCCTTCCACACAAATCAAATCATCAATAACAATCAAATGTTACAAATTTTAGGGTTTTCTGGATTTTGGTACTGACGAATAAAAAACAAGGATATGGATAAAGTTACCAATCTATAGATGCCAAGATTGATAAAATTAAACTAATTCACAATCAAATCATAGAACGATAGAGACCACATTTTATAAATCAATCACTAAGGTTAAAGAATTCCAAGAATTCAATAACAATGCTCGCCACAAATTCTATAGGAACAAAAAATTTGATAAGAACAACAAGAATAAAGTGAAAATCAATTCTCAATATTCAAGAGTCCCAAAGAGGATTCACACACACACTCAAAGTGTTTCTGTTTACAACAAAGATAACATGCTCCCCTCGAAATACCTAAAGACACTATTTATATCATACCTAGAAAAACATTATGCAAGGCCATTCAAGGCCAGCGACCTAAATAGATAAGCCGGCACCAAAGGCCGGCGGCCTTCATTTAGGCCGGCACCAAGGCCAGCGGCTTACATTTAGGCCGGCTCCAAGGCCGGTGGCCTTGAAGTTAACTCGGCCAGCCTTTATTCAAGGCCGGCTTAAGGCTGGCCGAACTTCGCCTTGGGTCCTCTCGACGCCTATGTCCTCCTTTTTTGGACCCCGTACTACCACCTAGAGCTCGGATTGACTTTGTTTTCTTTGGTGCTCGTATCTTAGCTCTTGGAATCGTATCATTCCCTCCATGTTGAAAAAGATTCGACCTCGAATCTGTATCGTCCATCCTGCTAGACTACATAAACAGACTCCTCTTTCCCTTGGGCTTCTTAAGGCAAATCAGCCTTGTTTGTTGTACTTCAATTGGACTTATAGGAAGAAGCTTGTATGCCTTGTCCTGTTGCTGAATGGTATACTCATTGGTGTATCCATCATACTTGGCTCTGAGGTCATACTGCCAAGGTCTTCTAAGGATCAAATTTGTAGCTTCCATGGGAACTACATCACAAACAATCTCGTCAGTATAATGACCAATAAGTAATGGAACACGAACCTGTTTGTGTACATGAACAACTCCCTATGGACTCAATCAATGAAGTGCATAAGGTCTTGGATGCTGCTCCACCTGTAAACCCAACTTAGTAACCCAGCTTGCTGAAGCAACATTAGTGCAACTGCCTATGTCAACCACAATCAAACAAGTCTTCCCCTGCACCATGCCTTGGATATGAAATAAATTGGCTCTCTGATTAGGAACAGCTTCATCCTGCTTAACCATTAGCAAGTCTCCCTGTACTGGATTCGCTATAATGTCTTCATCTTCCTCTTCTGCCTCAGTACTCTTCTATTCTTCTTCCCCACTCTCAACTTTGTCCCCCTTTATGACCATAACCCTTTTATTAGGACATTGAGAAGCAATATGACCAAGTCCTAAATACTTAAAACATTTTATATCCCTGCTCTTCTTCTATTGTGTTTGGTCAACAGCTTCACTAGTAACTGCCTTTCCTTTTTCCTTCCTTTCCTTCTCCCTCTCACCATCATCTGACTTATGGTGGTGATATGATTTCTGATCCCGCCTGCGCTGATGTCACTCAACCCGACTGGCTAATTTAATCACATCCTCAAGAGTTTGATAATGCTGGAGTTCCACTACATTGGCAATGTCCATCTTCAACCTATTGATGAAACGAGCTATGGATTCATCTGATGATTCCCTAATATCACACCTTGCCATTAGTGTCTCAAACTTCTTCACATACTATTCTATGCTTCTCTTACCCTGCCTCAAGGATTGTAACTCCATCAGCATCTCTTGTTTATAGTAATCTGGCACAAATCTGCATCTCATCAACCTTTTCATCAAATCCCATGAACGCACTTTCTCCTCATCTACCCTACGTCTCTCAGTTTGTAGTTTATCCCACCACAGACTAGCATATTCAGAAAATGCTAGAGACGCCATTTTCACCTTCATGCACTCATCCCACTCATAGCAGTCAAACACCTTCTCAACCCGTGGCACCCAGTCTAGGAATTCCTCTAGTTTACTACTACCAGTGAAAGGTGGAATTTTCAGCTTGATGTTTTCAATCCCCTAACGCTTGTCATCATTGTTTCCTCTCCTACTCCTTTCACTACCAGCATCAGATTCACCACTAGAATGTCTCCTCCTAATTCCTGCACCACTATGGCTTCTTCTATCCCTAACCTCCAATCTCTCCATAATCAATATAATATTTTCTTGGATTTGATTGAACTCAGCCCTAGTCACAACCTCACCCCCATTATCAGCATCATTCCCATTGTTGTTGTTATGAACACTTCCATGCGAAGACATCTCTACCAATCAAAATTCAGCAATAGAAATTCACCAAAAACCCAATTCTCAACAACAACCCCAAACACTAATTCAACACCCAACAATCGAATTCATAGCAATACTTATCAAAATAAATTCCTAAAACTACAATTGAGTTGAGATTCAACAGTCTTACCGATTTAACCCGCGTCGATTCACAAATCCACCACCTTCGCTTTGATTCCTTGTGAATCCAACCTTTGCTCTGATACTAAATGACACGAAATTGAATTCAAATCCTTCCACACAAATCAAATCGTCAATAACAATCAAATGTTACAAATTTTAGGGTTTTCTGGATTTTGGTACTAACGAATAAAAAACAAGGATATTGATAAAATTACCAATCTATAGATGCCAAGATTGATAAAATTAAACTAATTCGCAATCAAATCATAGAACGATAGAGACCACGTTCTATAAATCAATCACTAAGGTTAAAGAATTCTAAGAATTCAATAACAATGCTCGCCACAAATTCTATAGGAACCAAGAATTTGATAAGAACAACACGAATAAAGTGAAAATCAATTCTCAATATTCAAGAGTCTCAAAGAGGATTCACACACACACTCAAAGTGTTTCTGTTTACAATAAAGATAACATGCTCCCCTCGAAATACCTAAAGACACTATTTATATCATGCTTAGAAAAACATTGTGCGAGGCCATTCAAGGCCGGCACTAAGGTCGGTGGCTTACATTTAGGCCAGCTCCAAGGCAGGCGGCCTTGAAGTTAACTCGGTCGGCTTAAGGCTGGCTGAACTTCGCCTTGGGTCCTCCCGACACCTATGTCCTCCTTTTTTGGACCCCGTATTGCCACCTAGAGCTCGGATTGACTTTGTTTTCTTTGGTGCTCGTATCTTAGCTCTTAGAATCGTATTAGGAATAGTATTAGATTCCAAATTATGTTAAGAATCGTATTAAGATAGATGTTTACTTTGATTTTAATTTTAGGATTATTTGTAACTTTTTATTTAATGATGATTGAAATGACTTACCTAAGAGTCATTTATTTCTTCTATCTAAGTAATATTAGTATGAATGTAATGTGCAAGCGTTGGGTTTAAAGTTGTATGGAGATTTAGAGCCTTAGTGTGTTGTTATGTAGTGATGACACGTGATGGGTTGTGATGTTTCAGGTTTTGGGGTGTTACATAACCACCAGTGATTGCATATGTAATAGAGTTAATGCTTAATGTACTTATGTCATCTTATATATGAATAACCAGTTGCTAAGATGCTCACTTTATTGCTTTCTCTAGTGTTAAGGTAAAGACATATTTCCCTTAAGTATGTCATTAAGAAGCACATTATTGAAACAAAAAAAAAGGATATCCCTAAACATGATTCCGAATAGGATTTTAACGAAATTTGTTTGTAATGAGACCTTGGTAGGCTATCAAGTTTTAGCATATGGTGGGTCTAGGAATGCACAACGCTTAGCTTATGATCCCTCCTAAGGAGACTTCTACACATTTATAGATAAATGTTATGAACAATTCCAATCCTCTAGATTGGAATTTGGTAATGAACTAAGTTCTCTCAAGGAACAACTCATTCTTAAGGAATAACTCATTCACCCCTACCTTAAGAGTAGGGACAACCTTATGAGATCATTATAGAGATACAATAATATTGTTGCAATGTTCTAGCATAGATCAATTGCTCGGTAGTTATTGATATGAGTAGTGATATCATTAAGAGACATATTATTGTTGGATCTTGGGTCTTAGAACCTATGGTTTCATATTATTCCTTGAATTTACAATTTTTGTATTCACTTAAGGATGCCGATGTTTTGTGTGCTTGCTATACCATCTTAAATAGACTCTTAAGTAATGTTGTGTATACTAATTGAATTGTTGTAGTATTTAATAATTGATAAAAAAATTGATGGATTGAAAGATGTTTTTTTTCGACAAAGTTGATAAATGTTGATGAGTTCAATAGAAAAGATAAAGCAAAGGATTCATAATTGAAAAGAAATCAAACAATTGACGACTAAATTTATAGTTTTAGCTATTTTTTTTAATTTTTTATTAGGATCTTCTATTATATTTATTGGTTCGATGAATTGAGAATATATTCGATTGGTACGAGGCTGTTAAGAAGTTAATAGAATTACTAAATAAAATTAATCCAAGGAGTAGGGAAAAGGATATTTTAGATATTGTGTACTTAATAGAGAAAAAGAAAATTGAGGGCTATCAAGGGAAAAACACATTGCCCACTGAATTTGTTTTGTAGTATTCTTTAAATCCCATTGCGTTCCTCGCTTTTGGGAGTACTCAAAAAAGTCCTACGATCGGACGTTCTTAACCTGAATTCGATAGAGAGAGAGAGAGAGAGGATGAGAGGCACAGGAGGGCCGCTGCTGTGCATAGGAGACCTGCTGAGTGATGTTGGAGAACATGAGCCTGAATCCATTACTAACTCACCTTCACCGTCATCACCTTCTTCACTCTTTAACGATTCTCGGCAACTACCAAAGCTCTTCCAGGTTTTCTGTTTTCCATCAATCTTATGGTATTGTTTCATTATATCGATTTACGTGTTCATACCTTATGAACGATCCCTATATCCATCCACTCTTTAGGCATATTTTCGAACATGGACAAAGTGCTTATATGAATGTTGAATTGTTGCGTAATCTCCTTTAGTTTCTTAATTGTTTCCTGTCATACAAAAGGTAATTAAAACCACAGTAACCGTGTTACTTACCATAAAGGCCCAAAAACGAAAAAAAAAAAAAAAGAAGGTTTAAATTTATAATTAAACCTATTATGCTATTCAAGTCTCTGAAAGGCTGATTGAGGCCAGATTTATAATTTATCAAGAAAGGAGCTCCTTACTTTTCTGGTTTAAATTCGCACCATGTTGGTTAACTCCTTTTTTAATCATTTCCACATGGCGGATTTAGTCGATATGCTAAGGTGTGTTTGTCTCTGAGAAAAGGTTTTTCGAGCTATATTTTCATATTTATTTAGTTTTCCCTTATAATCTTCAAATATTAGCATAGTAATCTCAAAAGTTTGCCTTTACTAGTGGCTTATAGTGCTAGGTGGTGGTGGGGGAGCGACATCAGCCTCCAAGCACATCCTATGCAAAGGCCCACCAATTCATACAGCCAATTGAGATTTCTACTTTGGTTATATCTAATATGGAAAAAAGTCCAGAAAATGTTTTCTATGAAACAATTACACTTTCTTAGAAATGGGAATACAAATATAAAGTTGTATCCTTGAGCAGTATTCTCAGATTTTAGATAACATGTTCATGGTTCTATCGAAAACCAATAGGAATAATCTAATACGGATGGGAAATTATGATACACTTTTGACTGATATGGATTACTGGGTGGTCTTCACTCTTCATACACTAAGATGCAAACTGATGTGTCCAATAAAGGATCACAAATAGAAGTTAGTTGCACTTTAAACTAGAAGCTATTCTCATTAGTTAAGTAGAATATGGATGGAGGTGAACTTATAAGAGGCACCACATGGTTGTCTGTGATGTGTTTCAGAACCTCTTTTGTCTGTCTGACTTCATCACCATAGTGGGAAATATGAGGTATATGAAGCAGAAACTTCTTTTTGTGGTCTTGCTACTGCTGGATGATGCAACACATCTAAAAAAAAAACAGAGAATCTTGAGGGTTTATTGTCTACAGTTGAAGCATGTAGGTCTATTTTTTAGCAGTGCTTTCAAGAAATCTATCCTATATTTCATTGAATTGTCAAAAATTAAGTAACATTGTCGAAATCCTTCTTTTCTCAACATCTGCATTTAATTTGTTCTTGTTGAATCATGCATTCAATTGTGTTTTTATGTGTGTGGAGTTGTATCTCTAAAGATCTCTAATAAGTGGCTTTTGTTAGTGATATACGGTGAAATAATTTAGCTGCTTATCCATAATTGGCTTTTGTTAGTGTATTTTTTTGTTTTTTGGTTCTTTTTCTAAAATAATGGTCCAATTGTTCCATGTTTAATTGATACCGTAGGTTGCTGCTCTGTTAGATCACAAGAGAGCTTGTGTTGGCAATCATCTTCTCTTTCTGTTAAGAATGCTGTTCAAATTGCATTCTTTTCTTCTTATCTTCATCTCTTTCTGAAAAAACTTTTAAGAGATTTTTCGGAGATGGTTCTAGCGTGTATGTTGTTTGAGCCTTAAGTTAATGAACACATAAATTCTTTATTGCAAATGGGACTTCTCTCATTCAGCAATAAGATGACAGCTATATAATTATCTAGAACTTTTTACTCTCTTATGTAGTTCTTAGTTACAGGAGCTACTCTATTCCTAGTTATGGGAACTGCTCTATTTTATTTTCTGTTTAGGGTTTAGGTTGCTGCAATAATCATGGGACTCAGCAATTATCCAAAAAAAAAAATAATTATGGGACTCAGCTGCATATCTCCCTTACAAGATGCAGAACTCAGCAGTTGGGCATAGGCCCTGTGGCTCCATCCCAGTCTGAGAGATGTTACCTTTCGTTTCCTTCCTCCACAATATTGATTGAATGAACTTGCTAATTGATTGTGTTATTTGACAGCAATCATTACTGACATGCAATTTCATATAGCGCATCTGTTTGACATCTGTCCTTTTATTATCCATTGCAATTAACACAATTCATCTTTTGTAGGAAAGTTATGACCAACTAAATCAGGCACTGGCTAGTGGTGACCAATCTTGGACAGCTCTAACATTAAAGGTGAGAAGTAATATATTGAATTGTTAAATTTTAATGATATATGAAACTGCTTTGACTCCTAACCTTCTTCTAATATGCTGGTCATTCTATGTGTATAATGACATTGTTGAATCATTGATCACTGGGTTATCTTGATTGTTCATTTATTTTCCCTTGTTTTCATTTATGGCTTGGAAGGTGGATTGAGCATGGTTTAAGCAGTTGATCTCGAGATCATATCTCATAGATATGCAGATGATCCAATATTTAGAGACAACTTTTACAAATAATGCGCTATGATTGCATTATGGAAATCTATATGCATGATTCAACCCAAAATTATTATAGGCCCATCAACCTTAAAGAACCGCAAAGGCAAGATAGCACGAAATCTTTTCAGTATCTCAAATACATGCCTATGGATATTACTTATGATGTCCCTCTTAATCTTATGTTAAGGATATTGATGGTAGAAAATTATAACAAATAATTATATTGTTATCTATTTTGATCATCCCCCTTGCCCTTCCTGCCAGTATGCCCTTTCTCCTTAGCTCTCCTCCCCTCTTTGACCATCTCTTTCCCCACCTTCTATTCAAAAAACCAGCAGCTTCTTCACCTTCCCTCTTTCCTTCCTTCCCTCCCCCTTCTCTTCCCTCTCATTCTATGGATATTTGTTATAATTTTCTACTATCAGTATCCTTGACATAAGAATTAACCCAAAATTATTACAGGCCCATCGGCCTTAAAGAACTGCAAAAGCAAGACAGCATGAAATCTTTTCAGTATCTCAAATACATGCCTGTGGATATTACTTATGATTTCCCGCTTAATCTTATGTTAAGGATACCGATAGTAGAAACTTTTAACAAATGTTCATGTTGTTATCTATTTTGATCATCCCCCTTGCCCGTCTTGCCACTATGCCCTCTCTCCTAGGCTCTCCTCCCCTCTTTGACCATCTCTTTCCTCACCTTCTGTTAAAAAAACCAGCAGCTTCTTCACCTTCCTTCTCTCCTTCCTCCCCTCCCCCTTCTCTTCCCTCTCCTTTTATGGAAGCTAGGCCCAACCTTTTGATGAAACTAGAGCTTGATTGTTCCCTTCCTTATTATCCTCTTGTTTTGGATGGAGATGATTTGATAGTGGTTCAGCCTCTTGGGGTGGTTGAGTTTGGTACTCGTGGAGCATCCCTATTCCTGTTGTTGAAAAGATTGATCATGCATTGTGGGATCGTTATGGTCACTAAAGTATTGAGCAATGAGAAGGCTGCATCCCTTTTCAAATTTGGAAATGATATTCAAATTATGATTCCTTGAAACTCCACGGTCTTTTGCGGATTCTTTCTTTATTCTTCAACAATGGGAAATGGGTATGTCTTTTTCGAGTGAAGACTTCCCTTCTCTAATTATTTGGGTCAAGTTTTGGAATGTGCCTATGGAGTTTTTCCATAATCAAGGCATCGGTTATATAGCAAGTTGGCTAGGAAAACTGCTAGTAGCTAATTCCTTTACAACTTGACAAGGTAGAGTGGGCTTTGCTCGTGTATGTGTCGATATGAGTGCTAATAATGATTTCGTAAGTTGGGTTGGATGTTTGATGTTAAAAAGATTCTTGTAGAGGTTGAATATCAATGGAAGCCCTTTAACTACTTTTAAGTGCTGGGTCTTTGGGCATACTTTGATTGCTTGTTTGTCAAAGGTAGAAGAGCCTTCATTTGACTTGTTAAGGTACATGTGGCTCCCTTCCCTAAGATTGTGACAGTAGCTTTGGGTGAAGAGGCCACCAAGTCCTTGCTTCTTGGGTTGACATTGTACCTTTTGCTGCTCTTGAAGTCCAAGTTGAAGATAGTGCCACAATGCTTACTTTTGGAGGCCAAGTAGAAGGAAATGCTTTTGTGCTCTTCTACCATAGTTCCTAGAGTTTGGTTGAGTTGTCTAGTGTCGAAGAGCTAAAACAAATAGAGGAACTAGGATTTGTTCTACAGCCACAAAGCTAAATTCATGATAGAGTAACAATTACCTACTGAAATGATCCTTGACAGAGAAGCAGATCGCCACAACTTTGGCACTTCTTGTCCAAGCAATGTTCCTAGAAAATGGAGAACGTCTAGCCCTTCACTACTTTTTATTTTGTGTTATTCTTTTTACCAGAGTTGTAACTGTTTTTGATTCCCTCTACGCCTTATTTAAATAGCCACTAATAAGGTCATAGAAATTCCAAAAATGCCCCTATAGAACACCACCACACACCCCCCCTTGAGAAATCCCACAAAACAGACCAATCCCCCCTAAAAACTATACACGCAACACAGTACTCCCTCACAACAAATATTACATACAACACAACATAGTACTCCACCACAACACATAGTACACACAACACCACACCCTACTCCTATCACATAACTAGTGAAGAACTCCTAGCCCAACGACGAGAACGTAGGGAACCTCAAGGTCATCTCAAATAATAAAACGGCAATCCAACACTTGAGAAGGATAACGAACAGGAACAAGTTCATCATTGGAAATATCCGAAGCTAAGTCTTGCATAAGAGGGAAGGAGCCATAAGAATGCTTGAGGAGAGATACATGAAAAACTAGATGCAAATGGCAATAGGAAGGCAAACACAACTTATAACCTCCTTTCCCACACCTGCCTTAATTTGAAAAGGCCCAAAAAATCATAGCTTAAGTTTAGTAACGGATTTAAGAACCACTTTAAAAGAATGAGGAGGGTGAAGAAGACGCAAGAAAACCCAATCACCAACTTGATATTCCACATCTAGACGATGGTGATTAGCATTGATAGTCATGCAAAGCTGGGCTTTCTCTAAATTGGACCGTAGTTGCAAAAGAATATCATCATGGGAACAAAGAGCCACTCAGTCAAAGGGTATGAGGTATTATATGAGTATTCTGCCCAAGAAATCCAAGTAGCCCAAACATTAGGACAATCCCCAATGAAACAACAAAGATAGCACTCAAGACTCCAATTAGGATTTTTTGTCTGACCATTCGTTTCTAGATGATGGGCTGTGCTAAAATGCAATTGGGTGCCTTGGAGAATAAACAATTGTTGCCAAAAATTATTCACAAAGAGAGGATCACAATCACTAACAATAGTGTGGGGAAAACCATGAAGGTGAACTACCTCTTTAACAAAAATTTGAGCCACCAACTGAGCTGTATATGGATGTTTAAGGAGGATAAAATGGGCATATTTTGAAAACCAATCAACCACCACAAGATTACTTCATACCCCTTAGATTTAGGAAGCTCGATGATAAAATCTATAGAAATATCCTCCCATATAGCTTGATAGATAGGAAGAGGAGAAAGTAAACCAGCTGGAGAAACATTTTGTACCTTTTGTTGTTGGCAAACAGCACATGTAGCAACAAAATAAGAAACATCTTTACACATACCAAATTGAAACAAATGAGATGCCAATCAACGATATGACCTCCCAATGGAGAAGAATGGAATTCATGTAAAAACAGAGGCACCCACTTGGATTGAGAAGGAATAACCAAACGGTCGTGATAATAGAGAGTATTATTGCAGAGATTAAAGCCCGATTCAGCATCCTTTCCCTCGTGCAATTTAGTGGCCAGCAATTCATTAGCAAGCACATCCTTACAAATTTCATCGATATCAGTCCAAATAGGACTAGAAATTCTAGCTCCTCAAATTCTCAAGAAAGAGCATCAGCTGCATCATTCAAAGAACCATGTTTATAGACAACAGTAAAATTATAACCAAGTAATTTTGCCAACCAATGTTGCTAATTTGGAGTTGTAATTCACTGAGATAAAAGATGTTTAAGGCTTTTATGTTTTGTGATCACTGTAAAATGTTGTCTTAACAAATAAGGATGCCAATGGGTAATAGCTAAAACCAAAGCCATCAATTCTCTCTCATAAGTAGATTTACCTAATGTCTTTTCAGATAATGCCTTACTCCAAAAGGCTATGGGCTGCTGATTTTGCATTAGTACTGCCCCAAGACCATGATCGGAAGCATCACACTCTACTTAAAATGGTTGAGAAAAATGAGACATAGCAAGCACAAGGGCATGAGTCAAGGTTTGCTGAAGATTATGGGAGGCAATAGTAGCTTCATCTGACCAAAAGAAAGAATTCTTTTTTAATAATTGAGTCCAAGGCTGTGCAATCTTTCCATAATCCCTAATAAACTTTTGATAACATCCTGATAGCCCAAGAAATCCTCGTAAACCCTTCAACAACTTTGGTATTGGCCAATCTAAAACAGCATGAACTTTTGAAGGAGCTATACTAACTCCTTGAAAAGAGATCACATGACCTAAATATTCCAAAGAAGATTTCCTGAAGCGACGTTTCTTCTTATTGGCATAAAAGTGATGTGTTCAAAGCAAATTAAGAACCAAATGTAAATGCTGAAGATGATCATCTAGAGAAGAGCTATAGACCAAAATATCATCAAAGAAAACCAATACAGATTTTTGTAAATAAGATCGGAACACATCATTCACAATGGATTGGAAAGTAGTTAGGGCATTTATCAACCTAAAAGGCATGACCAAGAATTTATAGTGCCTCTTGATGTGTCCGAAATACAGCCTTAGGAATGTCATAAGTAGAAACACGGATTTGATGATAACCTGAGCACAAATTAATCTTAGAAAACATGGAAGCCTCATGTAACTCATCTAACAATTCATCAAACTGGAATTAGGTACTTATTAGGCACTGTCATAGCATTTAAAGCCTTGTAGTCAACATAGGATCACCAAGATCCATCTTTCTTCTTGATCAAAATAACAAGACTTAAAGAGCTTGAACTATATGTAATAATTCCGTCTTTCAACATATTAGAAACCAATTTTTCAATCTCATCTTTTTGAATTTGGGCATATCGATAAGATCGAGCATTAATTGGTTCCACCCCTTCTTTAAGTCTGATATGATGATCTTGTATTCTCAAAAGTGGTAATTCCTTAATTTTCTCAAAAATATCATCAAATTGTTGTAATAAAGCACCCACTTCAATAGATTCACTTGCTTCCTTCATAGAAAGACACAAGTAGTCTTGTAATTTCAACACTCCTCCAAACTCAAAGTCATGCAATTTAAGAAATTGCTTAAGAATGATACTTTGACCGATGTAAAGTGGGATCCCCTTTTAATTCCCAATCATGTTCATCATATGGAATTTTCAGTCATAAGTTTCCAATTCACATTGATTTCTCCTAAAGTTTGTAACCAAGCAACTCCTAAAATAACATCCACTCCTCCAATGTCCATGACATAACAATCAACTAAAATCTCATACCCATCAACCATTAATATCACATTTCTACATAGTCTACAGGAAGAAACCTTATGTCTATCTCTAAGCTTGATAGAAAAAGGCTTAGTTTTCTCAATTTTTAATGCCAATGTGGAAGAAATAAAGTTGTGACTAGCTCCATTATCAATAAGCATAGAAATGGAAGTTCCAGAATAGTTACCTCTAAATTTCATTGTTTGCGGTCCATCAAACCCATGAAGAGCTAATAGAGAAAGTTCCATGTTCGAAGTCACCTGAGAATTACAATGGCAATAAAGATACCCTTCATTTTTTCCACCATAACTCCACATGCAAACTCTTGTTCAACATTGAGGGATAACTCAATGGCCTCTGATAAGGTGATTGGTCGGAATGTACGTACTCTCACTCGAATCTTGTCCTTCAAATCGCCCAAATAATAGCCTAGCAACTGCATCTCAATTAACTTAGGAACGCGAGCAGTAAGGGCCTCGAAATCTTCTACGTAACTAGCAATAGTCGTTTCCGACGAATAGTGGATAGACTCTCAAAGGGATTGCTGGAGATTAGGCCGTTGTAGCATATGAGGAGCTCTAATTTCACTCTCCTAGTCCAGCTGTGGATATTTTTGTTTAATCTTCTTGTACCAATATATAGTCCAGTTGTGCAAGCAAGTAGAAGCGAGAGCCACCTTATTTTCCTCGCGAACACGTTGCACTTCAAAGTATTGTTCAACCATGGTGGTCTAGTGTATTGGAGCACTTCTATCAAATGCCGGCATACCACTGTTTTGATGTCTGTCCGAGCTTGGTCATCAACATCCTCCTCCAATATCTCCACTTGTTTGACACTATTCACTTGTGAATGTTGTTCGGAGGCTGGCTAAAACCCTAACTCAACCAAACTAGAGGCCTTCTCTTTGGACCGTGCCTCCTTCTGTTGATCCATCCACAAATAATGAAGCATTGTTTCCATGTTAGAAATTTGTTTTTCAATTCCTTGAAAATTTGCATTTGAATTTCGCTCCACTGTTTCAATCTGATGATGAAACTCAGAGATACTCCCTCACATTTCCTTGTGGATTTCATGGACATTTTTCTCAATTGCTTCAACACTTGACTCAATCGTGGTCATCCTCCCAAGTGTTTCCCACAAACGGTGCCAATTGAATCAAATAGAGGAGCTAGGATCTGTTCTACAACCACTAAGCTAAATTCGTGATAGAGTAACAATTACCTACTAAAATGATCCTTGATAGAGAAGCAGGTTGCCACAACTTTGGCACTTCTCGTCTAAGCTAAGTTCCTAGAAAATGGAGAACATCTAGCCCTTCACTTCTTTTTATTTTGTGTTATTCTTTTTACTAGAGTTGTAACCGTCTGTGATTCCCTCTACGTCTTATTTAAATAGCCACTTCTAAGGTCATGGAAATTCCAAAAATACCCCTATAGAACACCACCACACACCCCCCTTGAGAAATCCCACAAAACAGACCAATTCCCGCTAACAAGTATATACGCAACACAACACACCCTCACAACAAATATTACATACAGCACACACAACACCACACTCTACTCCTACCACATAACTAGTGATGTCTCTCATAAATCCTCAACAAAGCTTTGTGAGCTCTAGAAGATGTTACAAGAGCCCTTAGAGTTGAATCTTTTGTTTGACATGACATTAGCAAACTTTCTTTTTTTGGATAAATAATTTTATTCCTCCAAAATGTTATACAACTGTAAAGATATGGGTAAGCTTACAACATAATATCATAAGCAAAGTACAAATACATGGCAAATAATTTCCAAAGTTACATTATGATTGTGTATGCTCTAATTTGATTCACTATGGAACTCGGATTTGGAAGGCTATCTCCTAGATGTACTTTGTTGTGCTCTCTCTATATGTAGTAAATTGCCATTGCTAATCCTGCTCTCTAAGCTAGGAACATAGGAGATGATGAGCTAGCTGTAGCTACTAGTGAAGTAGTGGCACCCAACTAGTTTTTGAAGGATGATGGGCATTGGAGATGGTCACAAACCAAGTTCCAAATTAGGGATGTATAGCTGCACTTGAAAAATAGGTGAGAATGATCTTCTAGTGCTTGATGGCAAAGGAAACAGGTTGCAAATGTGGCAATATCCAATGATGTTAGCCTATCAAGAGTAGATAATTTACCTAACCAAGCTAGCCATAAGATAAAAGAGTGTCTTGGCAATGTTGTTTTGTTCCATATTACCTTATGCCATGGGATTGTGGAACTAGGTGGACTTAAAGAAGTGTATCCATTTTTTATAGTATACTCTCTTGTGCTAGTGTGTATCTAGCAGAGTCGATTAGAACAAGAGGGGTTAGGCTGAATGGAGGATGGGATGTGAATGTTAGTCTAAAATTGGCTGCTTGGTAAGCTCCATTCATTGTCTTCCATTAAGGAGCATAGCTTTGTCATGGGTAGGAGTCCTATGCTTCCATCTCACGAGCATTGAATATTGTATCCAGCGAGCCAGATGGGAGCCAAAAGTCAGACCAAAGTGATATGGTTGATCCATTATTAGGTTCTCATTGGAAATTGGTACAGACTAAGCCTCTAAGCTTCAGTAGCTTCTTCTAAGATCAAGAGCATGTGTTAGGAGTTTTAGAAGACCAGAAAGTTCTTCCTTTTGGGAGTGTGGAATGAACCTATTCTGGCTATAAGTGCTAAAAATGTTTAAGTTGGATGGCCTTGTTCCAATGTCGTAAATTGGGTATACCTAAGTCGCTACATTTCAGAGGCTTGCAAACATCATCCCACCAAACTTTAGCCTTGGTATATATGGTCTGTCTTCCGCTCTATAGGAAATTCCTAAGTAGCTGGTTCATCTTTATTATGATAGATTTAGGCAATAAAAAAATAGAACTCCAGTAGACTTGCATGGAGAAGAGAACTGATTTAATTAGCTGCAATCCACCCACATATGAGAGTTATTTAGATGTCCATGAGTTGATGTGAGCCAACATCCTCTCCAAAAGTGCATCACAATCCTCCTTTTTTAGCTTTGTGGAGATTAATGGTACTCTTAGATAGTACACTAGCAATTTGCATTCTAGAAACTGGGTGGTACTAAGGATGTCCTCTTTCATTCTCATAGGGACATTGGAAAAGAATATGTTGCTCTTGTGGTTACTTGCTACCAGTCTCAAGATTGAGTGGAAACGCTGTAAGGTTTTCTTGATCAAGGACATAGATGCAGTATTGCCTTTTGTGAAAATAAGGAGATCATTTGCAAAACAAAGATGGGTTAGTTTATCAGGTTTACACCTCAACTGAAGAGAGAATTGGGAGTTCTCTGGTAGTCTCTTAAGTAGAGTGGAGAGTACTTCCTTTCCCATTACAAATAGGTAAGGTGATATTGGATCCCCCTATCTCAAACTCCTATAGCTTGCAAAATATCTAGTTAGTTCTCCATTAATGGTGATATTGGATGTGTTGGGGAAATTGCATTGCTTTGAGTACCTCTAGTAGAAAGTCCCACCAAATCATGTTATATGCGTTTTGCAAGTCTACTTTTAATGTACAATGCTGTGCTCCCATTTGTGAATGGTAGCTCTCCATCAACTCTTGGGCAATGGGTATATTGTTAGTTATTCTCCTCCCGGGGATTAAAGCTGCTTGTTCATGTCCTATCAATGAGGGAAGCACCTTCTTGATGCGTGCTGCCAAGATTTTTGGAAATGGCTTTATATAAGACATTACAACATGCAATTGGGAGGAAATCTCCAAGCTTAGACGGATTAGCTACTTTAGGGACTAAGGAGATGATGGTGGCGTTGATCTCCTTTAGTAAGTACCTTGATATCAAGAATTCTTTGGTTGCTACAATGAGGTCATCACCAATAACATCCCATGCCTCTTTAAAGAATTTAGCGGAGAACCGTTCAGGACTCAAGGCTTTCTCATTTGCTTGCGAGAAGATCCCCCATTTGATCTCTTCAACAGTAAGAGGCATCTAGTTCAAGTTGTTGTTGCTCACTTAATCTCCAGGTCACTAGGCTATCCGGACTTTGGCGAGCATTAGGGCGCTCATGTAGTTGCTGGAAATGAGCTATTGCTAATGCTTTGACTGCCTCCTCACCAATTGCCTCACTTCTGTCCTCCCTTGACAAGCGGTATAAGGAGCTTTAGTTGTGTAGGTTTTTCATGGCTTTGTGGAAATAAGAGGTGTTCTTATCCCCCAACTTTAACCATGTAGTCCCTGATTTTTGTTTTTAGAAGCTCTCCTCCTCCATACAAGATGTGTCTCCTACTGTATAAATCGAGGCTTGCAATTGAAGTAGTCTGTTCTTAGCTATTCGCACCTGTCCAAGGAGATGAGAATATTCATTCTGATTGAGGCGTCTAAACTCCTATTTGAGTAGCTTAAGCTTCCTGACAACTTGGAACATTCTAGATCCCCTAACTTCTTCCTTCCACATGTTTGTAACTAAGTCTCTGAAGTTCTTGTGTTCAGTCCAAAAGTTGAAGAATTTGAATGGAGTTTTCCTAAACCTTGAGTTGTAATCCATGTAAGGAATCACTAGGGAATGATCCGAGAGGATGGGTGATATGAATTTTGCTTGCGTTCTAGGGAGCACATTTAGCCACTGATGGTTTACCATAACCCTATCCAGCTTCTTTAAAATGGGATTATGATCTTGCTTATTTGACCAAGTGAAAAAATCTCCCACATATCTTAGGTCTTCTAACTCAATGTGTGCAATACAATTATGAAAATCCACCATAGCATCCGTTGTTCGCAGTCTTCCACCAATTTTTTCAAAAGGGGATTTCATGGTATTGAATTCACCAAGAACCACCTAAGGATGTTGGCTTAGTGACAGAGCTAAGGCTACAAGGTTTTCCTTTCTCTATCATTATTAGAGCCATAAACAAAGGTGGCAAAGATTGTTAGATTAGATCTCAAACTAGTTACTGCAGTGTATAAACTGTACATGCTCAATCTCTACACTCACAACCCATTCACTAGGATTCGACGCTAGCCACAACCGCTTCCTTGTTGCTGAATTTATTTTAACATGCCATCGTGGGCCTAAAATGCTACAGATTTTCTCTTCATTAGTAGGATTCACGCTAGTTTCAAAGAGACCTATTAAATTTATGTTATGGTCTGGACAAACTTTTTTAACATCTAACACTTTGATGGGGTTATTAAACTCTGTAATGTTCCAAGCTGCCAAATGCATGATTACTAATGACGAGGCAGCCTCATGACTAGGTAAAGGTCCTCTTCCACTATTTCTTCCTCCTACGGCTGGAAGAACTGGACCCCTTCACACTCTTTGAATTATTCCCAGAGCCTTGATTCATCTGGATCAACAGTTTATTAAGTGGAGTGTTCTCATATTCCTTGGTCTCCACATCATTGTCATTCCGATTGGTTGGATTGAGTGGCACCCTGTACTTTAATAGCCAAGGCCTCTTGCTGGGCCATGGAATCAGGCCCATATGTGGGCATATTGGTATCTTGATTAGACTCTGGGCAAGGGCTTACATGCAAATCAGGCACCCCGTTCTCCTTGTTCTACCCCACATTTATTACTGCATCAGTAGCCTTTTGACTAGGAACAAATGTGGCCCCATTTTCAGCCACAACCTCCTCCTTAGCCTTCATCCCATTTTCTATAATTTGCTCACTGTTCGACTTAGGTGGAAGCCTAATTTCCTTGGCAGCTTGAAGTACTGCACAATTCTTCTTAAGGGGGGATTGGATTTCCTCACTCTCCTCCACTCTAGATTGATGGTTTGGGGATGCGTGGTCCATATGCACTCCCTTGCCCTCCTCTTGCAACTTCTTTTTTCCTTTATTTGCACGTTTGATAGGGATCCATTGCTCCTCATTGACATTCGCCTTGGAGTTACCTATCTCAATTGGAGCGTTCTCCTTAGGGTCTACCCTATATGTGTGGTCAAAAACCCTACTACTTCCACACTTGGGAGGGAGCCATTAGTACTTAACAGGTATCTTTACAATCAATCCATCTGTTCCCTCCACTTCGACTTGGGTGATTAACTCCTCCCTAGCATTGATTTCAACCAAAACCCTTACGTGATTGGCACGTTGCTTGGAAGCCGTTAAGGTATCGGCTTTGAGAGGGATCCCCACGCCACTAACAATGTAGCTGATGCCTTTCTCATTCAGGTATTCACATGGAATACAGGAGAAAAGAGCTTACATGGGGACATTGGTTGGTTGGGGCTTGTCTAAGGGCATGCCCTTCCTCCATTATTGAAGTATCAAGAACCTTTGTGCGAAGTACTAGGTTTTCTTGAGTACTGGGTTCAAGTCACTTTCCTTGGCAAATTTGAAATAAAAAAAAACCTTCTTTGCTTCCCAACACTTCAAGTAGACCTAATTCTTTCCATAAACAAAAAGCGATGGACTAGACCAAGGTGAATGGCAGCTTACGGCCAAGGAAAAAGCCAACTAATGTGGATTGCCAGTGTTTAGCTCCAGCTTCTTCCACGTTCTATGGGATCTTCATGCGAGGGATGGTGCCCTTCCTAGCTGGAGGGAAATATCGTAACTTGAAGTTCGGTTCATGGATTGGTTCTTTGGGAGCACATGCATTTGCGTATGATATGGTTCTATTCATGATCCCATCAGTAGTTTTTTTGAGGAAAGTTGTTTAGCTGGGTGGTTTTGGTGTTGAATTTTCTCCAGAAGTCCATCTAATTTCTCTAGGGTGGTATTTCCTAAAGAGGAAACACTTAGGGAAGTGCATACTGGAGGGTTGGCTTTTGTGTGGTTCTATCCTATTTCTCCCTCATGTTTGCTTTTTAGAGCCGTCCTATTGTCAAAAGCACAAGGCTCCAAATTGCTGCTTTTAGGAAAAGTCTTCTGTCTGTTATCTTGGTTAGCAAAAGTATCTTTTGCCTTTTCACCTTTTAAAATATTCCTTGGAGACCACCTTTAGAACAATGCCACCCTTATTGACACTTGGTGACTCAAAGAAAACTAGAGGGAAATGCTCCCCTAGTGTAACACGACACAGTCATTTGTTTTCTTAGTCGTGTCCATACGACTACTTAGGCACCTCTCATTAGCTCTAATAAGCCGAAGCTTGGCGATGGTGGATGGAAATAAAAGTGAAAGTAGGAGTATAGAAAGAGATTGGAAATCAGGTTTAGGAAACAAAAAAGTTGGATGGTATGTGGTTGCTTAAGAAAAGCGCTTTCTTAAGGTGGTTTAGAAAGTTCCTAGAGAGGAGAGTGCATTTTCTCTCACTAGAAAACTAATTCATCACCATCATCACTATGATCATTAGCAAACTTTCTTGATGGCATTAGGGTATCCAGGTATAGCTTTTGAAAGAGAAGAAAGAGAGTAAACATTGGTCTAAAACCTATTGTGTAGTTTTGTTTATTCTTATTGTTTTACCTAGGAATCTTTTTCCTTTGGCTGTTTAAGTTTCTATCACCATCTTAAGGTGACTTTCATCTTTTTGTTCGTATCTCTTATATCCTTTTGTAACTTTTCCTTTGTTTAATAATGTAAAAAAAAAAAAAATCTGAACTTGCCAATAAACAATTACATAAATAAACAAGTAGAAAAAAGAATTGCTGGTATTATTCTTAGGAATAAGTATTTATGATATTGAAGGATTCTTTCTAAGGAGCCCTCGAAATGAGGGATTGGAGGGTTCTTTTTAATTAGTCATCAATCATTTCTTTACATATTTTACCAACGAATAGATCTTATACTTAGGCTCATAGCGGTTTTCAATTAGAGCTAACTGTTATGGGTGATTCCTTGCGATTATTCGCTGCATTTATTGAACAGTATATGCAATATCTTGAGAAGGTTAAAGCAGAGAAGCATGCCTGTGCCATGTAACAAGCAAAAGTGTCTCAGTGAGCAAAGCAATGTATCAATGGTGAGCAGCTTGATTAAGCTGAAAACCCTAATCTCAAATACAACCTAGATCCACAGCCTCGATTGGTAGGTAGAGGGTGATGCCAAACTTAGTGGATAACCCTCAACACTCCTGACACGAGACAGCTGACTCAATATGCAGTCCAATGTTCACTATTTCATTGTGTAACCAAGTTTGCAGCCTTCTGCAGCATGATCCAGCATATCACCTCCTCTTGAGCTGTCGAGATGTGATGAAGTTATAAATACTAATTTTACAGGTGGTAAGAAGAGATTAGGAAGCTGTAATTATCTTTAGGAGAAATTGGTGGAAATCCCTTGATTGGGGGAGTTAATTAGTATGATTATTTTCTTTTTTAGGGTGATTTAGTTTTCTTTTTTTGGTTTCTGTTGTACTATAAAAGGCTATGCATACTTCTATTAATAAAATGAGAATAAGAATTATTTTTCTAGTTTGCTTCATGGTATCATAGCTCTAGGCTTCATTCTTAAGGTTTCTCTTTGCCTTCTTTCAGCCTTCATAGTTGTTTCTTTTTTTATTTTAATTTTTTTTTATATTTTTTGGTCTAACAGCCTTAGTTGTTGGACATCACTTTCTATCATCATGTCCAAAATTATCAAGTTCTAAAACATCCGGAGACTCCAATAATGCCCAGAAAATTAGAGAATTACAGAATATTTAGACCTCCAATAGACTTAATGGGAAGAACTACCTCAAATGGTTGCAACTCGTCCTCACATACCTCAAGGGCAAAGGGAAACTTAATCATCTTCTTGAAATGCCACTTGTAAAGGAGGATCCAACATTTGAAGCTTGGGATGAAAAGGACTCCATGATAATGTCCTGGTTATGGGATTTCATAGAGCCCACAATCAGTGACACCTGCATGTTTTTGGCCTTGGCAAAGGAGATATGGGAATTCATTCATTGCACATATTCAAAGGCTGGTAACGTTTTCCAAGTGTATTATTTAAGGTAAGAATAGTAGCCACTAAACAGGGTAATAAATTTATCACAGAATATGCAAATATACTACAAAACCTATGGTAGGAACTTGATCATTATTGAGCCTTTCAAATGAAATTCCTTAATGATGCAACTGTCTTAAAGAGTTCTATAGAGAAGGATCGTGTCTATGATTTCTTGGCCCATTTGAATCTTGAAATTGAACAGGTCAGGGTTCAAATTCTTGGCAAAAATGACACACCATCTTTGGAAGAAACTATCTCATTGGTTTGAGCAAAAGAAAGCCAAAGAAATGTCATGTTGGAGCCTGAAAGCATGGATGGTTCTACCTTATTAGTAAGACCAGATCACCAAGAGAAAGGAAAAGGTGATCTTTCCAAACAACCAAGAAGAGAGAACCAATGGAAGGAGAACAAGGACAGCCTTTGGTTCACCTATTGGAAGAAACTAAAGCACACAAAGGAGAAGTGTTGGAAGTTGAATGGTAAGCCTCCAATTTGAGAGTGGGGAACCCGTTGAAGACAACAAAAGCCTCAAGCACACATGGCAGAGGATTCAAAACTTGAGAAAAAAACCTGTTGTAGGGGGGCTCAACAGTCAAGAAATTGAGAGGATAAGGAGCTTGTTGGGGTCGCTTGAGAAGCCTTTT
Organism: Laguncularia racemosa; assembly: GCA_037954665.1. Lineage (NCBI taxonomy): Eukaryota > Viridiplantae > Streptophyta > Magnoliopsida > Myrtales > Combretaceae > Laguncularia > Laguncularia racemosa. The sequence continues at coordinate 753,429 of JBBMOL010000266.1, forward strand.
GGAGCTTGCTCATTGGCTCTTTCAGGTAGTCCTTCATTTTCTTTTTGTATGAATGCCTTAAAAAAATTTTATCACAACTCTTAGATAATTGACTTTGGTGCCATAGACCATATGACTCCCACATCTCAATTTTTCCATTCCTATACTCTTTGCCTGAGTATTAGAAGGATTGTAGTGGCTAATGGTATGTTCGCTATTGTTGCTGGTTTTGGAAACATACATATTACACCTACCCTTATCCTCAAGAATGTTCTCCCATGTACCAAAATTATCGGCCAGCCTTATCTCTATCCAAAAACTTACCCATGATCTTAAATGTTATGCCACTTTTTTTCTTTCTTTTTGTGTTTTTTAGGACTAGGGCTTGGGCAGGAGGATTGGATTTGCTAAGGAAAGAAGCAGCCTTTATCACGTTGAACCATCCCAAAGCAATATATCGGTGTCTTTTCTCAATTCCTTAAATAAAGATGTAATTTGGCTGTATCATCTACGTCTAGGTCACCCTTCTTTTAGGGTTTTAAAAGTCATGTTTCTTAATTTGTCTTATGGATTAGATGTTTTTAAGTTTCATTGTGATGTTTGTGAGATGGTAAAATACACTCGTGTCATTTTCTATTAGCAATAAAAGTACTCATCCTTCTCATTTAATTCACAGTAACATTTGGGGTCCTTCAACTATACCTAATATATCTAGAGCTCAGTGGTTTGTCTTTGATTGATGTGCACTCAGGTTACATGGCTCTTTCTTCTTAAACAAAAATCCGATGTTAGTCAAGTCATACCAAGTTTTCACACAATGGTTCAAAACCAATTTGGGGTTAAAGTCCAAAGCATTAGAATAGACAATGCTAGAGAGTTTACTCCAACCATATTTTATCACCTTACTTCCAATCACAAGGCATTATCCATGATTCATCATGTGTCAACACTCCCCAACAAAATGGGGTAGTCAAGGAAAAATGGGCATTTACTTAACTCCAATCGAGTGCTACTTTTTCTATTGGGGAGAGGTTCTTCTTACCGCCACACACATGATAAATAGACTTCCCTTACGTGTTCTAGACAACAACAGCCCCATAGAAATTTTTAAAACCTTTTACCCACATTTTAGAACCTCTAATGGTCTCACACCTAGAGTATTTGGGTGCACTGCTTTTGTTCATATCCACAACCAATATGGAGGAAAGTTAGACCCTTGAGCCATCAAATGTGTTTTCCTTAGTTACTCTTCCACTCAAAAAGTGTACAAGTGTTACCATCCTTCATCTAAAAAATTTTACATCTCTAAAGATGTCACTTTTGCAGAAAATACACTTTTTTTCTTCAAAGCCTCTCCTTAGGGGGAGACTACAATGATGGAAGATAGTCCTCCTTGTGATTTCTTTGACCCTATTGACCTTCCTTCACTTGTTTGCATTGTGTCCTCAAAGTCATCTCCTGCTTGAGCTATTGTTCCATCCCCTGAGCGAGCCATTGACACTCATAATTACCTAAAATCTCTTCTAGTATATTCAAGAAAAAAGGCTCCAAAACAAGCGTAAACTCAAGAATCTACTCTAGAACAGGTGTAAGTCCAAAATTCCTCTTACTCAAGCCTTGGAGATTAGGAAGCTTCCAACTCAGACTTTGGCATTGAGATCACGGTAAGACTTGACTCACCACTTGTTGACCCAACATATGACCTGGACATTCCCATTGCTCTTAGAAAACATATCTGAGAGTGCACAAAACAACCACTTTACCCACTATCTTACTATATCTCCCTCAAATGCTTGTCCCTAGCCTATAAAAAGTTCATCATGAATCTGCACACCATTGCTATTCCAAATACTGTTTCTAAGGCATTGTCAAAAGGGGAATGGAGGGATGCTATGAGGGAGGAGATGAGTGCATTAGAGAAGAACAAGACTTGGGAGATTGTTGATATACCCAAAGGGAAGAATTTCGTGGATTATAAGTGGGTTTTCATGTTGAAGTATAAGGCTAATGGATCTCTTGAAAGATACAAAGCAAGATTGGTTGCAAAAGGGTATACTCAGACTTATGGAGTTGATTATCACAAGACTTTTGCTCTAGTTGCAAAAATGAATATTGTAAGAATTATATTGTCCTTAGCTGCTAACTTCAATTGGCCACTTTGACAGTATGATGTAAAAAATGCTTTCCTTCACGGTAAATTAGAAGATGAAATATACATGGACATCTCATCTGGTTTCAAGGAAAACATAGGTAATAAGGTGTGCAAATTGAAAAAGGCTCTTTATGAGTTAAAACAATCTTCTAGGGCATGGTTTGGAAGATTCACAAAAGTCATGAAGGAGTCTAGGTACAAACAAAGCCAAGGTGATCACACTTCATTAAGCATTTTGCTGCAGGGGGGAGTAATTGCTCTATTAGTCTATGTAGATGACATCATAGTAACTGGAAATGATGAAAGAGAGAGACTTGAATTGAAGTAGAAATTAGTTAAGGAGTTTGAGATCAAAGAACTGGGGAATCTAAAGTATTTTCTTAGTATTGAGGTTGCCTATTCCAAGCAAGGGATTTTTATATCTTAACAAAAGTATGTGATTGATTTGTTGATAGAGACAAGGAAGATTGGGTGTAAGCCAGTTTCTTTCTCGATGGATCCAAATCATAAGTTAGGAGAAGCTAAAGAAGAAGCAGTTGTTGACAAGAGAATGTACCAACGATTGGTGGGAAGACTTATATACCTTGCTCACACTTGGCTTGACATTGCATACTCGGTTCGCTTGATCAGCTAATTCATGCATGATCCAAGAAAACCTCATCTTCATGCTGCCTATAAAGTATTGCATTATTTAAAAGGGAACCTAGGAAAAGGGATCTTGTTCAAGAAGAATGATATTGTTACTCTAGAAGCATATACCGATGTTGACTATGTAGGGTCTCTTGTGGATAGAAGATCAACTATAGGGTATTGGCTCTCTTTTACTAGTTGGCCTTTGACTTGGTAGATCCCTGTTTTGGTCTCGTACCTCCGACCTGTGATTTGAAAGAAAATCTAATCTTATTACATTGCAATTTCATATAGGAATTGATGTCTATATATACAAGATTTATCTATCTATTTTAGGAAATGAGATCCTCTAATAACAGCTAGTTAATAATACACATTAATGTAAGATATTATACATTAATATACATATTATAACACTCCTCCTCAAGTTGGAGCATAGATGTTGATCATGCCCAACTTGTTACAAATATAACTGACTTTAATCCCATTTAATGCTTTAGTAAAGATATCTGCCAACTGTTCTCCGGTCTTGACATGCTTTGTAGAGACCAAGTTTTGTTGTATCTTCTCTCGAATGAAATGACAGTCAATCTCAATGTGTTTCATTCCTTCATGAGATACGGGATTAGATGCAATATGAATAGCTGCCTGATTATCACACCACAATTGTGCAGGTATTGGCACTTTAAAGCCAACTTCAAGTAAGAGCTGATAAATCCACATTATCTCACATTCTGAGTGTGCCATAGCTCTATATTCCGACTCTGCACTTGAGTGAGACACAACATGTTGTTTCTTGCTTTTCCAAGAGACCAGGTTTCCACCCACAAATACACAATACCCAGTGGTGGATCTTCTGTCTATTTTGGATCCTGCCCAATCTGCATCTGAGAAACACTCAATATGATTATGTCCCTGACTATCATAAACTAAACCACGTCCTAGGGCACCTTTCAGGTAACACAGAATTTGCTCCAAAGCTGCCTAATGATGCACAGTAGGAGATGACATAAACTGACTTACCATACTTACGGGATAAGCAATATCGGGACGAGTCACTGTGAGATAATTTAATTTCCCAACTAAACGTCTATATCTCTCTGGATCCTGAAATAACTCACCCTCTTTAGTTAGCTGCGTATTAGGGAGCATGGGTGTGCTACATGGCTTAGCACCTAATTTGCCTGTCTCTTTTAATAAGTCAAGCACATATTTCCGTTGAGAGGAAAATGCCTTTCTTACTCCTTGTCAATTCAATCCCCAAGAAATATTTCAATAATCCCAAATCCTTGGTATGAAACTGTGTGTGAAGAAATGACTTCAACAATGAGATTCTTGCACTGTCACTTCCTGTAATGATAATGTCATCAACATATACAATAAGAAGAATCATACCCGAGTCAGAACACTTAAAGAATACCGAGTGATCCAATCTACTTTTGCTAAGACCAAATGTCTCAACAGCCTGACTGAATTTCCCAAACCAAGCACGAGGGCTCTGTTTCAGTCCATATAAGGATTTCCGAAGACGACAGACTTTACCCGACTCCCCCTGAGCAACAAACCCAGGTGGTTGCTCCATGTATACTTCTTCCTGCAAATCGCCATGTAAGAAGACCATTTTACTGAAGATCCACCAAATGATAACACTAGACAAGTATGGTTGCGTGATGATGCTAGGATATTTTTGCAGCTTAGAAATTCCATTGATAGTGAGATTATCAATTTGGTTGATCATTATGAATATGTTAAAGAGTTGATGAGTTACTTGGAATCTATGTATTCTAGAAAGGGAAATATTTCTCGTATCTATGAGGTCTGCAAAGGTTTTTATCGTACTGAACAACAAGAGTTATCCCTTACTGCTTATCTTATGAGCTTTAAGAAGACATATGAGGAACTGAATACCTTATTGCCATTTAGCCCTGATGTGAAAGTACAGCAGACTCAACGAGAACAAATGGCAGTAATGAGTTTTTTAGCAGGTCTTCGTCCAGAATTTGATGTTGCCAAATCTCAGATCCTCTCTAGTCCTGAGATTTCCTCTTTGCAGGAAACCTTTACTCGGATACTTCGCACAGAAAATCCGTTATCTGTTGCTCCTTCTCATCTTACTAGTGCTCTTGTCAGCCAAAATACAGGCCGCTCTTCCACCTATAGGAAAGGGGGGGATGATATTCGTGGGCATAATTCAGGGAGAGTTGTGTGCTATTATTGTCATGAGCCGGGTCATACGAAGCGCACTTGTAAGAAATTGCAAAATCGCAACCTGAGGAAACCTTTTGCACACATTGCCTCCACTAACTCTACTGATGGCTCTTCCTCTGAGAAGAAAATTACAGTTTCTGCAGATGAATTTGCAAAATTTACTTAGTACCAGGAGGCATTAAAGGCTTCATCTCATCATGTGTCCGCCATTGCTGAGACAGGTAAACCCAACACGTCTCCTTTCCTCATCTTCCAACTGGGTCATAGATTCTGGTGCCACAGATCACATGACAGGTAATCTTAATCTCTTCTCAACTTATCAACCATACACATCCCCTACAAATGTTACTCTTGCCGATGGTTCTAAGTCATGTGTTCTTGGCTCTGGCACTATTAATCCCACTTCTCAGATTTCCCCATATTCTGTTTTGAGTTTACCACAATTTTCCTTTAACTTACTATCTGTGAGCAAACTCACTCGTACTATGAATTGTTGCATATCATTTTTTCCCGATCATTGTCTATTTCAGGATCTTATGACGAAGAAGATTATTGGTAAAGGACATGAGTTGGGAGGTCTCTATATCTTGGATACTCAAGTGCTTAAGTCAGTTGCATGTTCCAGTTTTCAGACACCTTTTGAAGCACATTGCCGAATGGGCCATCCCTCTTTGCCTGTGTTGAAAAAGTTCTTTCCTTATTTTAATAATGTCTCTAGCTTAGAGTGTGAGTCATGTCACTTTGCAAAGCACCATCGTTTATCTTATGTTCCTCGAGTCAATAAAAGGGCAAGTGTACCATTGGAATTAGTTCATTCTGATGTATGGGCTCCTTGTCCTGTTATGTCACCGATTGGCTTCAAATACTTTGTTACTTTTGTGGATGATTTTTCTCGCATGACTTGACTTTATCTTATGAAAAGTCGTTCTGAGGTATTTTCCCATTTTACTAGTTTTTGTGCTGAAATCCAAACACAATTCAATATCTCTGTCCAAACCTTAAGAAGTGATAATGCCAAAGAATACTTGTCTCACTCATTTCAGACATATATGATTAAAAAGGGCATCATTCATCAGTCCTCATGTGTTGATACACATTCTTAGAATGGAGTGGCTGAAAAGAAAAACAGACATCTCCTTGAGACAGCGAGAGCCCTCTTATTTCAAATGAATGTTCCTAAACGGTTTTGGGCCGATGCAGTGTCTACTGCTTGTTTCTTGATTAATCGTTTACCTTCATCTGTTCTTCAGGGTGAAACTCCATACAAAGTATTGTTTCCTATTGAACCAAGGATATTTGGTAGTCTCTGCTTTGTTCGTGATGTCCGTCCCCAAATAACAAAATTAGATCCTAAGTCTCTCAAATGTGTCTTTTTGGGTTACTCCAGGGTTCAAAAGGGATATCGGTGTTATTGCCCTCATCTTGATAAGTATTTGGTGTCAGCTGATGTTTCATTTGTAGAAAACAATCCGTTTTTTCCTTCATCTATTGGAACACCAACACCGGATGAGGATGATGATATATTGATTTATCATATTACTTATCCGTCTCCGGATATGCCTTCGTCGCCGCCGCCACCTCCACCACAGCCTCCTATTCGACATGTCTACTCTAGACGGAGAGACTTGCCTGCTTCATGTCCGGAACCATCCCCTTCTTCCTCATCAGATCCAGCTCCAGACGATCTTAATCTTCCTATTGCTCTTCGGAAAGGTAAACGTCACTGTACCTATCCTATTTCGTCCTTTGTTTCCTATGAAAACTTATCATCATCATCATCTTCATTTATTGCATCACTTGATACTGTGACAATTCCTAAATCTATTCATGTGGCCCTTTCTCATCCTGGTTGGCGTGATGCAATGATTGAAGAGAGATGACTGCCTTAGATACTAATGGCACTTGGGATCTCGTGAATTTGCCCGTAGACAAGAAGGCGATTGGTTGTAAATGGGTGTTTTCTGTTAAGGTTAATCCTGACGACTCAGTAGCTCGGCTAAAAGCTCGTCTTGTCGCTAAAGGTTATGCTCAAACCTATGGCGTTGATTACTCTGACACATTCTCCCCTGTGGCTAAGATGACTGCTGTTCGCTTATTTATCTCTTTAGCTGCTACTAATCATTGGCCGCTCTTCCAGTTAGACATTAAGAATGCCTTCTTACATGGCGATTTGCAGGAAGAAGTATACATGGAGCAACCACCTGGGTTTGTTGCTCAGGGGGAGTCGGGTAAAGTCTGTCGTCTTCTTTTTCAATACTTCGCAAATATATTCGCACCGTTTTGCTCCAAGCCATAAAATTATTCCCATTAAGTTTATGTTCTATGATCTTAGTTGTCACAGGAATCATATCAACAACCGGAGATTTTAAGCTTTTATCATCCATTTCAAATAGCAAAAGAAAGATTCTCACAATAGTAACAAAGAAAAAAAAATAGCCAATCACAGTTTACCCGGAAAAATGTAAAATCCAAGCCTCCGATGAGATCGACCCACAAACGCCAACCAACAGACACCAAGACCAACACGTCGTTGGCCACGAAGCACAACACCGCACCAATCTCAGTCACCTCCGACAAGCCAAATGACTCCGGTGAACCAACACAACCAACCAACGACAACCTCAAAAGGCCACGAACAGCCCAGCGACGCCACAAAACCCAACGTGGATCAGACACACTGAACAAACCTCCGGCCAATCACCAAACGCGACCAATTCTGACAACCATAACAAAACCCGCTTCCCAAGATAATGTATTCAACCAACGCAACACCAAAGGAGAGTAGAACGGACTTACCAATAGTGCGTCGAAGCTTCTGGTGGGCGAAGAGTCGTCACACGCGCCCTCACGCGCCGTCGACGGAAGGGGAAAACGAAACCCTAAAGCGGCGCGTGAGCCTCACGCGCCGGTCGTCTGGGGCTCTGGTTTCGGGGTTCGGCCGGTCGGAGGCTGGTCTCTCCTCTTAGACGGGTGGTGACGAAAAAAAAGATCCCAACAGTGCTTGCTCTCAAGGGCAGCACGTCCTTGTTCACAGGACAAGACGAAATTTTTTTTTTCTCTTACATATACTTATGCTTTGATACCATGTGATTTGAAAGAAAATCTAATCTTATTACATTGCAATTTCATATAGGAATTGATGTCTATATATAGAGGATTTATCTATCTATTTTAGGAAATGAGATCCTTTAATAACAGCTAGTTAATAATACACATTAATGTAGGATATTATACATTAATATACATATTATAACACGACCTAAGCCTTAAGCTCCATTTAGGTGTGCTGCATAATGGGCTATTTGGTTTGACCATTATAGATTTAGCCTTTTCTTCCCCTTGCTTTTTCAACAACCAATCCACTACGATTTGCAACTCTGTGATTCCCAACCTATTATGAAATAGGAATGTAAATATTAGAAATAAGTTGTATTATTTCTTTCCTTTTTTAAATTATTATTATTTTTATTTATAGTCTAGGTCATGTATATATAAATTTGTATATTATTTGGATAAAAGTGAGGAAAAAAAAAAGGATTCTCCAATTTACATGATATTAGAGCAAATCCCTAGGATTTATTTATTTATTTATTTTCCTTTGGTGTTCTTCGGTTGCCTAGTGAGCGACCTAAAAAAAATCTGCCATGTGTGATTAAGGAGCTCAAAGGTAGAAGATCTGCCGTGTGTGGGACTGAACCACCACTAGTTGACGATGACTTGTCCTCCGACGAAGAGACATTAGACCTTGTATTGCTAGCATTCTCTTGTTCTTTGTTTTGCTGGTTTGAACGGCGTGTTTATTGATGTGAATGGCAAGATTGGAAACACTCGAAGAGGAGAGCCATCTCATTGCGAGCGTGTCGAGGAGGAGCGTCATCTCATTGCGAGTGTATTAGTAAACTCTGAAGGTGCTCTAGTTAGCGTGTGGGTCTCATGTGCCACCAAAAGCTTACGCTGTGAGTTCCATCTTCTTGGCACGTGTGACAAGCTCTTTCATCCTCCAACCACCTTCTATGGCGTCGTCGACAACTTCTCTTTCCCTTTTGTAAGTCATTTAGCTATTCCATCTTGTGGGTCTTCCTTGGCTTGCGTGTTTTGTATGATACCGCTTGTCTTGATTGCTGCACTTAATCAAAGAGATTTATAGAAGCAAGAGTTCCACACTGCTTCCCCTTCTTGATTCAGATTTTGTGGTAAAAGTATTGGTTGGTTGATTTTCAGTTTTTCTAGGTGAAGAACTTTTATTTGCAAAGTTGTTGAATCAATTATAGAGTTTTATCTATAGTTCCGTTTTGTGATTTTTATTTAACTACAATAACTAAAATTTAATTTGGGCATACATGGGTGATGAGCGAAAGATTACAGTGATGGCTAATGTTGTCCTAGTAATGTCTCGAATTACAAAATATGAATTAAATGATTTGAATTAGTCGCAATAGCAAACTAGGAATTTCAGGATCTTGTATTCAGAATTATAACAAAGGAAGTAGTTGAAGTCAAAATTCAAGGGAAGTTGAGTGCTATAACACTAAGTGCACTTGCAATAACTACTCAAAAAAACTTAGAAGCCTCACTCAGCCCATATTGTAGCTACTACTATTCCACATGGTCAATCTTTAGAACAGACAATTAATGTATCTGCAAAGGAATTTGCTAAATTCCTTCATTATCAAGAAACATTGAAAACTTCAAGTCATTCTATCACTACACTCATCGAGTTAGGTAATCCAGATAAGTGCTTAGTTTCCTTCACCTCGCAATGGGTCATTGACTTAGGTACTACTGATCATATAACACGTCATTCTAGTCTTTTCAACATTTTTTCACCACACCTCTTCTTCCCTAGTTACTTTAGCGGATAGTTTTACATTATTAGTTTTAGGGTCTGGCAGTGTTCAACCTACTCTATTCCTTTCTTTATCATTTGTTTTAAGTATACCAGATTTCTCCTTTAATTTAATTTCTATGAGTAAAATCACTTGTGCTCTAAATTGTACTGTCTCATTTTATCTTGATTATTGTCTATTTTAGGATCTTTTGATGAAGAAGATTATTGGAAAAGGATATGTGTCGAGAGGTCTTTATGTTTTGGATACTCAAGCAAATGTCTCCTAGCCCATTGCTTGCTCAAGTGTCTTAACACCTTTTGAAGCTCATTGGCAATTGGGCTATCCTTCTCTATCTACCTTGAAGAAGCTGTGTCCTCAGTTTTAGAGTGTGTCATCTTTAGATTGTGAGTCATGTTAGTTTGCTAAACACCATCGTCAATCTTATGTTCCCTGTGTCAATAAAAGAGCTAGTGCTCCTTTTGAGTTAGTACATTTAGATGTTTGGGGTCCTTGTCGAATTATGTCTAAAATTGGAGCTCGTTATTTTGTTACTTTTGTTAATGATTTTTCTCAAATGACTTGGCTTTATTTAATGAAAAATCGTTTTGAGGAGTTTTCCCATTTCACTACCTTTTGTGTTGAAATTCAAACTCAATTTAATACTTCGGTGTGAATTTTGAGAAGCGACAATGCCAAAGAATATTTATCTGATGTATTAAATAATTGTATGATCAAACATGGCATTATTCATCAATCTTCATGTGTTGATACACTATTTCAAAATGGTGTGGTTGAAAAAAAGAATAGGCATCTTCTTGAGACAACTAGAGCACTATTATTTGAAACACATGTTCCTAAATACTTTTGAGCTAAAGCTATGTCCAGCATGCTTCCTAATTAACTATGTGCCATCATCGGTTCTTAAAAGTGAAGTTCCTTACAACATTTTTTTTCTTACAAATTCCTTATTCCCCAATGAGCCTCATATATTTGGTAGTACATGTTTTGTTTGAGATGTCTACCCTTATCTCACCAAACTTGATCCTAAATCTATAAAATATGTTTTCTTAGGTTATTCTCGTTTACAGAAAGGTTATGTGTTATTATTCTAGTCTTAATAAATTTCTTACATCTATCGATGTCACCTCATTTGAGCTTACTGATAGTAAGGGGGAGATTGATGATTTATTAGTTTACCACGTTACCTATCAGTCCCTAAATGTTGAATCCACACCATTGTCTCGTCTACCAATTTGTCATGTGTATACCAGACGTCAGAATCCTCCTATCACATGCCTAACTCCTGTCTCTTCTTTGGCATCTGATCCAATAGATAATGATCTTGATCTCCCAATTGCTCTTCGCAAAGGTGACAATGCATTAACCCTATTTCATTCGTGTCATATGATCATTTATCATCTACCCGCATGTTTGTTTATTGCCTCTCTTGATACTATATCCATTCCTAAGGCTATTCATGAGGCCTTATCTCATCCTGGCTAGTGTATGACAATGATGGAGGAGATGAATGCTTTAGATGCTAATGTTACTTGAGATTTAGTTAGTTTACCTGTAGAGAAAATGGCTATTGGACGTAAATGGGTGTTTGCAGTTAAAGTTAATCTTAATGGATCTGTTGCTCACCTTAAAGCTTGTCTTGTTGCTAAGGGCTATGCCCAGACCTATGGTGTAGATTATTTTGATACCTTCTCTCCTGTGGCTAAATTAAAATCTGTTCGTTTGTTCATGTTCTCTCTTGTGGCTACATTAAAATATGTTCATTTGTTCTTGTTTATGGCAACTACTAATGATTGGCCATTGTATTAGCTAGATATAAAGAATGCCTTTTTACATGGTGATCTAGAGGAAGAAGTCTATATGGAACAATCACCTAATTTTGTTGCTCAGGGGGAGAATGGGAAAGTTTGCTATCTTCGAAAATCACTATATGGTTTGAAGCAGAGTCCTTGAGCTTGGTTTAGCAAATTTAATAAGGCAGTTGAAGGGTTTGGAATAACTACGAGTAAATTTGATCATTCAGTGTTTTATACTCTCTTCGTCCGGTATTATCCTTCTTGTTGTGTATGTGGATGATATCATTATTACAAGCGGTGATGATGTAGGAATATCTTCCTTGAAAACTTTTCTTCAAAACTAGTTCCACATTAAGGTTTTGGGGTCTTTGAAGTATTTTTTTAAGAGTTGAGGTGATGAGGAGCAAGAAAGGTATTTTTTTTATCTCGACAGAAATATGTGCTTAACTTGTTAACAGAGATAGGAAAGTTAGGTTTAAAACCATGTAGTACTCCATTACTACTTAATTTATAACTCACCAAAGACGGAGAGTTATTGGATAATCCTGAGATGTATAGAAGATTAGTGGGAAAGGTATTTTTAAGAGTTGAGGTGATGAGGAGCAAGAAAGGTATTTTTTTATTTCAATAGAAATATGTACTTGACTTGTTAATAGAGATTGGAAAGTTAGGTTTAAAACCATGTAGTAATCCATTACTACCTAATTTACAACTCATCAGAGATGAAGAGTTATTGGATAATCCTGAGATGTATAGAAAATTAGTGGGAAAGTTGAACTATCTTACAGTAACTCATTTTGATATTGCATATTCTGTTAGTGTTGTGAATCGGTTTATGTCTTCTCCAACAATTCATCACTAGGTTGCAGTGGAACAAATTTTGTGTTATTTGAAGAGTGCTCTTGGATGAGGTATAGTGTATAAGAATCATGGTCACTTTAATATAGAATGTTTTTCAGATGCTGACTGGGTAGGATAAAAAACATATAGGAAATCCATTACTGCTTATTGTGTTTTCTTTGGTGAAAATCTGATTTTATGGAAGAGTAAGAAACAAAATATTATATCTAGATTAAGTGTAGAATCATAATATAAAGCTACGACTCAATTTACTTGTGAGGTGTTATGGATATATCAGTTATTGATTAAGGTTGGGCTTAAGGTTTCAATGCCAGCAAAGTTGTGGTGTGATAATTAGGCTGTACTTCATATTGTATACAATCCTGTGTTCCATGAGTAAACTAAACACATCGAAATTGATTGTCACATTATTCGAGAAAAGATACAATATAATTTGATCTCTATAGGATATGTGAAGACTGGGGAGCAACTAGGAGACCTCTTTACAAAGGCTCTACATGGACCTCGGGTTAATTATCATTGTAGCAAGTTGAGCATGATCAACATTTTATGCTCCAGCTTGAAGAGGAGTGTTATGAAATAGGAATATAAATATTAGAAATAAGTTGTATTATTTATTCCCTTTTTAAATTATTTTCTTTCCTCATTTATAGTCTAAGTCATGTATATATAAACTTGTATATTATTTGAATAAAAGTGAGAAAAAAGGATTCTCCAATTTACACCAACAATTGTTGCTCCATCGATGCCATTTGCTGGTTGATCTCGTCGTTCTGCTGCTGCTGCTGTTGGTATAGCTGTTGGTGCTGCAGTTGTTGTTGTACCGCTTTAAAGCCCTTAAATTTCATAGAGAACTCAGCCAAGGATGCTCGATGGTGTCTACTCGATTTTCCATGTGTCATGGTCTTTCTCCTCTCAAATCTGGCGCGATGGACCAATTGTTAGACCAAAAGAGTTTAGTGTGAGGATTTGGGGAAGAAGAATGGAAAAAAATTAGGGCTCGTACCTGAGTAAGCCAAAGCAAAATGCTTCTAAATCACCAAAAGATGATATTCTGCCCCCTCTCTCCGCCCATCATATTTTTATTCTCTATTACTATATAACTCCTTTTACTCTTTTGCCCCTAACATACTTTCATATTTACACCACTGCCATTGCTTATTTATTTGCAAACGACCACTACCCACCCCCCACCCCCAACTCCTCTACTGTATTTCACCTCCATTGTTTTACGGCCTTGGGCTCCGTAGAATATATCCACTAGATCCTATCACCAAGTTATACAATCAGTGGACGACACCATATGACCCTGTTACCATGAGTGAGGACTTTTTGCACCGTCCTAGCATGAATAGACCATGTTCATCTAGCCATTGCACACTTACAAGAGGTTTGGCGATAACCTTAACTGATGCAAGCTCCACATCATCTCTAACATGAACCAAAGCCGTGACAAATTGGAATAGCCTTATGTCCCCCACTTTTTCTACCTCTGCTCCTGAGGAAAACCTGAACCACTGTCCTTTCCAAGCAATAGGCATTTGCTTTTGGTCAAGCAATTACTTGAGTTTGAGGACACAGCTCGTTTAGGAGTGATGTTAGAAATATCTAGGAGTATTTTTAAAATTGGACAACAGATATTTATCTTTTATACCTATTGTTTTATACACTTAGGAGATATTGTTAGATTTCTATTATCTTTTATTTTGTGATAGTTATCTTTTATTAAAGGAATGTAGGAGTGGAAAGTTTGTACGAATAAGTGTTTATACAACATAACGAGGCATGAAAATTATTCTAAAAATAGCTTAATAGTTTAGTAGTAGTCAAGTATTTATGGGATTGAAAGGTTCTGTCTAACGAGTCCTCAACCCCTTTTTGTACGAATATCACCGGTGACTAGATCCAAACCTTGGCTCGTTTCAGTTTAGGCCATCAAATGTAGATATTCCACATGAAACAGGCTAAATTACTTTGATAAATGTGGTAGAGATTCCGTTGACTTTCTTTGTCCCACTTGCATCTTAGACTTCTTTCCCATAGAAGTGAACTACATAGTGCTGCTTTCATTGCTTTCATCCTCTTGTATGGAATAATGTATATAATATTTTTGTTCTTCATAATATGATAATGGAAAGCCTTGCTGGTTGCTCAAACTTAAGGTATATTTGGGACTCTCATTCTTTTCTCCATGCTTTTTGTTGGAATGCCAGCTTTGTAGCGCTCTGGACGTGGCTAATCAGTTAGTACAGTCAACCAATGAAAACACCAGAATATTACAGGAGAAGGTTAGGAAGCTTGAGAAAATTGTTAAGCGGGGTGACTCTGCAGTATCAGCAGCAAAAGCCATCCAATTCACTTCAAACAGTGAGGGCAGACTTTCTTCCGGTGGCAGCTAGACAAATCTCATAGCCCGAAGCTCATGGGTATAACATGTTTGTTCAGTAGCTCAAGATTCAGCACTAGTCGGCAAAATGAAATATGAGTATCTCTCTTCACAGTTCTTTTGACAGATCAGAAAGATAAGCCAGAAGCAAGAAAACCAGTCCATCCGTATCGGGGTAAACTGCATATTTTATGTAACAATTAAGCACTGGAATTTCTCACTTCTCGCTTCCAAAATTCTTTCTGTGATTGTTACATACGTTTCTTCTTTTGTCTATAAAGAATTTAGTTGAAAAATGCTTGACCAAAAAAAAAAAAAACAAATAAATAAAGGGAGAGCTTTCAGTTGAAAACCTGATTGCATATGTCAAAGCGAAAAGAATCTCCAAACTTTAGGCTACACAAGGTTGAGTTTTAACTTTTAACATCATAACCAATAGTAATGGATTAATCATCTATTTTATCCTCTTTTTTTATTTTTTATTTTTTTGTTTAGTTATTCTATTTGATTTGATTTTCTCTCCTTTATCCAATTGTTTGAGATACCCGTCGCTTCTATTGTTGATTTTGTTGTTATTGTTATTATTATTTATGCACTTTCTTTTATTTTTTTTATTATTATTATTATTAATGATACTGGGCACAATCCAATCTGTCCATTTATTATGACGGAATATTGATCAGCTCCACCCAAGGAAAAAAAAAAAAAAGAAAGGTGATTATCTGTAACTCTGTCATGGTAATCAACATGCGTATAACTACAGTCGCCCATTTATTTTAATTTATGTTGCCATCCTGTGTGTGCTTCTGCAGAAAATATTGGAATTTCAATTTACACCCTTTGTCAAATCTTAATCAGGTTCTATAGCAAGTACGAGCACGGGACACGATTAGGTATAGAATGGACTTGGAACTTTTGAGGCCAAGCTTGACTCCATATTTTGGTGAAGTCTTCTACAATTTTTTATCCTTGTGACTTAATTTTAATTTTCAAACGCTTTCTGGTATAGTCTAACTATAGTTAGAAAATCTCTGTCGGAGGATAAAAAAATGTATCTCCATTCACCAAGTCAGATAATTACCATCTCGTCACCATTTGTAAGTATCGTTATCAACATATTTACTATCATTTATCTGACAAAGAGAAGTAACTAAGATTTTTAGAAAATGCCCGAGAATAGTTTTAAATATTCATGTTTCAATTGAATGGTAATTGGAAATTGTGTCATTTTCATGATAACGTGAGAATATTTTAATGGTGATTTCGTGATTAAATAACTTATATTTTACTTTTTATTTACGTATGGGATAATACCTTTGATATTGACAATATGTTCCCATCTTGGCCCATCTTTAGTTTCTTAATAATTATTTTTGGGTCCATAAACATCAAGTTGAAATATATATATATAGATAATCTAGTTGCTCTTTTGAAATTTGATCATACATTTAAATAAAATCATGAGATTGTGTTGACGTGAATCAAAAAGTTGTGTGTGACCCACATAAAGGACCTTGGAAGAGACCGGACGGCTAGAAATTATGGCTCCACATGGAAACCAACTAAGTACTTTGCCTCTTCAACAGGAATAGCTTATTTATTACTTGTAACAATCTTCTAAACAATTATTCAATTGGAAATAGGAAGCTTTCGTAACGGATGACTTCTGCATGTATTATATTGGTATTAGATGTCAAGGGTGAGTGCGATTCAATTTGGTCTAAATTTTTTTTGATTAAAAGTTTGGTTACATTTGCCCTTCCATAATTTATGTTTGGATACAGTTTGGTTTGGTTCAAACCATTATCATACCCTTGAGTTGAGGGGTGCTATAACTTTGTTGCATATTTGATGGAATCAAATCCTAAGTCCTATCACCAGCATGGGAGCAAGAGGACTACAAAATTTAGTTTTGAGATTCGCTAGCAATCATCTCAATCTTGAAGAACTTGAGTTTATTAATTCATTTGTGTTGTACAATTTTTCTAGTGTTAAGGAGATGATTAAATGTTGCAAGGAATTGACCCTTGGTTTCGAGTGTTGTACTTCAAGATTGGACTAAGAAAATGGAGATGAAGAATAGAGAGGTGCACAAGTAAGAACATCGTTGTGCTCTTGACTGACTACCTAAACATGCTCTCGAGCATGGACTTGTTGAAGGGAGCTAATGAATTGAGAGATACACCTAACACAACCCCAGCATAACTATGTTTTCATAAAAGGATGCAACTCGAGAGTTTCATGGTCCCCAACATGTCCATGTACCCTTCCACAAACATTTTTTAATTATTTTCTATTTATTTGCAATTTAGCCACCAATCTATCTTAAGTTGTGCAATTGAACTCCTTTGATTATTATTGAATAAATTATCGTTTTTTAGTCCAAAACTTTCTATTTCCATACTCTTATCAATCTTCGATTGTGGTGAGTATACTTGATTGATTGCATGTGTGTAATATCATAAGGTTGATAGGTGAGTTCTATTCAATGAAGTGAGTCATATTTGAGTTGAATCATTCTCTAAACCCTACCTTAGTAAGATCTAACCACCACATTTACTAAATTGGGGATTCTTCGCAGTATTCATAGAATTAAGTTATTGGATGTCCTAGTAGTAGTCTTCCTAGGTACATCATAATTATTGGTATCAAAGCATGGTTTGGTGATGGGATTGTATGTGTGCTCGTACAAGTGTAGCATGTAGTACATTTGAAGTAATGTTGGTAGCATGGAGTCAGTTGTGTTTGTAGTAGTTCTAAGTGATTGTAGTGAAGTAGAGAGGAATGATTGTTGTTGTGTTGTAGTGGATTGGGAAGTATTGTGCTGTGTGTGGAAAGTTATCTAGTTGCCCACCAAGTGTTCAACAAAGAAAACCTGAACCTAAATGTAAACCTCTACCCATTACTCACTTAACCTCTAATCCCTTTAAACCTAAACATTTTCTAGCTTACTTAGAACAAAACATCTTTTCCTTTTCCCCCTAAAGCACCTAGACCCGATTGTAATATTCT
>JBBMOL010000266.1:771799-790691 GCA_037954665.1 Laguncularia racemosa
ATTGTTTGATTGTTCTAGTCTCAGTGATATAATAACATGTTTGGTTATAAAATAGATGATCGAATCATGTTATGGAGGTGTAGATATTTTTTTAAATAGGTTATCTTATAATCTACTGGCATGAATTGGTGGGTCTCTCTAGTTTTTTAATGCTATTGGTATGTTAAATCTTAAGTGCTTGTCTAGGGTTGTCTAATCGATAAGAAAATAATCAAAGAGCTTCTCTTAATTATCGAGGAAGTCGGAAAGATAGGTTGTTAGAGCTTGTTAATAACCATAACCAGTTTATCTTGAAATAAGAATGGAAAAAAATTTGCATCGATGATAAATTTCCCTAGAATTAAACTATCTTGATTCCTTTGGTAGGCTTTTATCAATATTCAATTTTATTATCTTGTTTCAACATTATTTGATTCATAAACAAAACCCCCCATTTTTCTTTCCTCTTTATTCTCTTTGAATAAAATATATTTAACCAATCCCTTTGTGGATTCGAACCCTACTCACCATTATAGCAAATCATATAATTTTCTAGGAGTAGGTTTTTAAATTTTTTTTGGATTCGACACCCATCAGTTTTCGAGGGAGAATGTCTTTTTGGTTGTAAAACAGGGGACACTTTGACGGTTGTGAATCTTTTTGGAGATTTGTGAATTATTGGGAATTGATTTTTCTCTTTATTCTTATTGTTCTTATTAAATTTTTGGGTTCTTTAGAATTTGTGGCGAGCATCATTATTGAATTTTTGGGAATTCTTTAACCATAGTGATTGATTTATAGAACGTGGTCTCTATCGTCTAATGATTTGATTCAAATTAGTTTAATTTTATCAATCTTGGCATCTATAGATTGATAATTTTATCCATATCTTTGATTTTATTCTTTTAGTACCAAAATCCAGAAACCCTAAAAATTTGTGACCTTTGATTGTTTATTGACGATTTCATTGTGTAAAAGGAACCATTTTCGAAAACATTGGTTTCAGAGCATATCTGAATCCCCCTTAAGAAGAAAGCAAAAGGGAAAGAAAAAAAAAATTTAAAGACAATCTAAAATCATAAAAAAAAATGGAAAAAGGAAATGGGCCATCAGAGTTATATATGAAAGTACATAGAAAAAATGTCCTAACAATCATCATCATCCTCTTCTTCCTCCTCCTCCTCCTCATCATCATCATCAACATCCATTTGCTCATCATCTTCGATCTCCACTTCCTCCTCATCGTTTATATTTTTTATTAGTTTTTTTTCACTTGCTACTTCTTTCACGACATCCTCAAATAGTTGGAGCCATGTTTCATAATGGAAAGGGAATGTCATACTTGGACAAAATGGTTTCAGCAAATTGTTTCAATCTATGAACTCTCCTATATACTCTTTCCTAGTCTCATTCACATCCTTTGGAGAGTTAATAGTCTATCCAATTTTTCTTCAATTCTATCCAACTAAGTTATTTCCCTCGGTGTTTGAGGTTGATCATCAGGTTATTCTCCAAGGTCGTCGTAAAACAATTTCATTTGTTTAAATGTCTCAAGTTTAATGGGTTCCATGTCCCGAACTTGGAGCATCGAAGGGTGCTCTTGCAATAACCCCTTTCCTTGAATTAAAAGTGTAATGCAAGGCCCGCACTAATAATGCCTACTCAAGTATCATAAGCTTGATGTCTAAAGAAGAAAGCTAAGAGCATGCCTAAATTAATGGGAAAAACGCTTAATCATACTTTTAAAAGACAAAGGATGTCACTTGTGGAGACAACCCCTATGCTTTTCCGATGCCCACGATAATGTGTGAAAAACAACCAATGTATGACCCGATAAGCAGGGTTTTGAAGTTTTGATGCTTTAGCTTGCTTTGGGTTTCATACCCCATATCCCAGCTAATGGATTTCCAAAATGCA
This sequence comes from Laguncularia racemosa, assembly GCA_037954665.1. NCBI lineage: Eukaryota > Viridiplantae > Streptophyta > Magnoliopsida > Myrtales > Combretaceae > Laguncularia > Laguncularia racemosa. The sequence continues at coordinate 773,696 of JBBMOL010000266.1, forward strand.
GGAAGAGTAACCCATGAGGGGAAGTTTCCAAGAAACTGCATAAACTCATCTGTCTCAATAACCAACTCATCATAACGCTTATGTAACGAGTTAGCTGGGCTACAGTGGTCTCGTAAAATTTTCCACCTACCCAAAAATGCATGCTATTTTGAACAACCCAAGAGATATGACGTTCTCTAATCGAAATGTAGATAGGAACTCTAAAGTGAGTTCCCTATGAATAGGGGCATAGAAGGAGAAGAACCTTTCCCAGCCACTAATATTAATCAAAATTTCAAACCCCTTCATCTAATCCCAACCTTTTCCCAAACACTTGCCATTTTAATTAAAAGTTGCAACTAAAATCTTTATTTTTCAACTAATTATACTTATCCTAATGTGCTTTTTGTGCAAAATTTACCCCATGGATTGTGTTTAGGAATGGGTGAGGGGGTAAAAATGCTAGTGGCTACACTTTGGGGGGTGGTCGAGAGGATAATGAGAAGCTTGTTCACTCATCTTGTGGTTAAATGGATTGCTTTTGACATGATTGTTTTGGTGGCATGATGTCCTGTGATGATGATGACAAATTTATAGACAAACTTAATGCTCTAAAATCATGAATATGTATGTATATGAAAAAAAAAAAAACTTGACTAGGAAAATGGATAATGAGCATGACCGCAACATGATAGATGCACACGCCCCCCAACATAACCATATTGAATCAAAATGCAACCTAATGCATGAGATTTTTTTTTTTTTTTTTGGAAATACACGACCATGTTCTCATGGTGTTCATCAAATTGTAAGCCAAATTGCTAATAATCATGTGAGTATTACAGCCCATTTAAAAAAAGGGGGGAAAAATGATAAACCCCTAATTTGTGTTTTCTATGTCAAATGGTGAAAAAAAAATCAAAATAAAACAGCAACTTGAAGGAAAGGATGCATGAGCATACCGGTGACGAGGAAAGAATGCTATAACAATCGACTAAGATTTTGTTGTGGAGGTGTAGATTTGTGGAGATTTAAATTGGCCATGGGAGAGAAAAAGCAAAGGGAAAGAACTAATGCAGCATGCAAGGGGAAAAAAATGATCGTTCATAATATATATATAAATGGCAACACGGCAATAAACACGACCATTTTGATGTCTTGTTAGTGTAGATTACGAGTGTTCAATCGAACATGGGCCTTAACATGACCGTGTTACAATGGTTATGTAACTCTCGGTGCAAAGGGTGAGATAAACACAGGCTTAACTGACCGTGTTATAGGGCCGTGTATCTTTCGGTGCAAAGTGTAAGATCAACACAGCCTTAACACGACCATATTAAATCACCGAATACTCTCGATGGGAGGTTTTCTAAGCAACATGGTCACACATGACGTACCTGATGGCCACCTTTATATATATATATATATTATATATATATATATATATATTTATAGTCGAAACTAAAAAAATCTTAAGAAAATTAATAGTTGGGTTGCCTCTCAAGAAGCGCTATGGTTAACCCCGACAGCTCGACAAGGTTGAAAATGTTTTAAGGGTTCATCTGAGTAGAGGCAAAGTCCTCCTTATTTGATTTATCAACTTCTTTTCCCAAAGGTTTACAAGCTTCAATTGCAAAACCATTAACTTTAAACGTTCCCTTCTCTAGATGTGTTACTTCAATGGTCCCAAAATGGGAAGACTTCTTTGACAATGAATAAACCAAATCATCAAGTTTTGATCTTGCTCGGGAATAATCTCAAGCGAAAATTATAGAGTAAAACATGGTCTCCTTCTAGGATTTTTCCTTCTTTGAGGATTCTCTGATCAGAAGTTGCTTAGTCCGTTCTTTATATACCCATGAGTTTTCAATGCATTGCTCTCTATTCCTCAAGTTCATCCAACTGAAACTTTTTTTTTTTGTTCTGTAGACTCGGGGTCAAAGTTAACACACTTAATTGCCCAAAAGGCTTTGTGTTCAATCTTAATAGGCAAATGGCATGCTTTCCCATATACTAGTCATTAATGGGTATTGCCCTAGTGGTGCCATTTATGCTTCATGTAGGCCATAAAGCATCATCTAGCTTATCCACTAATCCTTCCTTATGGTACTTTACTATTTTTTCCAAAACCCTTTTTTAAAAATCCTTATTGGCAACTTCCCATTGACCACTAGTTTTGGGGGGTGGTAGGGGGTGGCTACCTATGATTAACTCTATACCGTTTAAGTATTTTCTCAAATTGTGTTTTGCAAAAATGTGTGCTCCTATCACTTATAACTGCCCTAGGAGCACCAAATCAGGAAAATGTTTTTTTTTGGGAATTTGGTAACTACCCTAGCGTCATTCATGGGCAAGGCTTGAGCCTCTACCCATTTTTGACACATAGTCTATAGCTACTAAAATATATCTATTTCCTGTTGAGTTTGGGAAAGGACCCATAAAATCAATACTCCAGATAATCAAATACTTCACAAACAAAATGAAATTTCTGAGGCATTGCATCACATTGGGAAACATTACCTGTTCGTGACATTTATACATGATTTCACATACTTATGAGCATCCTTGAACAGAGTAGGCCAAAGAATCCTGATTCTAAAACCTTATGAGCGATTCTATTTGAACAATGATGACCTCCTGTCAGCCCAATATGATAATGGTTGAGTATTTGCCAACCTTCCACTTGAGAAACGCTCTTCTAATAATCTAGTCTGCACAAATTCTAAAAAGATAAGGAAACCCCCCAAAAATAGTATTCAATCAGTAAAGAATTTTTTCTTTTATTGACTTAAAAGCTCTTAGGGAAAGTGTGAGCAAAAAATAATTAGCTATGTTAGTAAACCATGGAGATTTAGGTTCACTTACCTAGGTTGCATCATACAAGTGTTCCTTAGGAAATGCATCATTAATCTCCTTTTCATCAGTTTTTTCAAGGTTAGATTGTCGAGTTTAGATAGATGAAACTGCTATAAGATTTCTGCACCTTTCTTGTCTCTGATCTCAATATCAAAATCTTGAAGTAGTAAAATCCATCGAATGAGTCATGGTTTAGCATCTAATTTACTCAATAAGTAATCTTAAAGCAGAATATTTAGTAAACAATGACTTTAAATAGAATCAAATAGGAACGAAATTTATTAAATGCAAAAACGATAGCCAACAACTCGTTTTTAGTGGTAATATAATTTTCCTATGCATCCGTGAGGGTTTTGCTAGCATAGGGAAAAAGGGTTAGAAATGTTTGTCTTTCCTTTACCTAAGCATAGCCCCAACCGCAAAGTCACTAGTGTCGCACATTTTAAATCAAAAGGGAGATTCCAATTGGGGGAAACCATAATAGGGGCATTAATTTTAAATTTTTGCTTAGGAGCATTAAATGCATCAATGCACTCTTATGAGAACATAAATGGTACATCATTCTCTAATAACCTAGTCAAAGGCCTAGCTATCTTAGAGAAATCTTTAATGAATCTCTTATAAACCCCACATGTCCTAAGAAACTCCTAATGGCCTTAATTGAAGTTAGGAGTAGTAAATTGGCAATTATTTCAATCTTTGTAGTATCCACTTAAAATCCCCTAGTAGGAACTTATGTCCTAAAATGATTCCCTCTTACACCATAAAATGGCATTCTCCTAATTTCAAGACTAATTGGTCTCTTCGCATCTCATCAATACCCTATCCAAATTGTGAAGGCATTGCTCAAAAGAGTCTCCAATCACTAAAAAGTCATTCATGAAGACCTCCATTATATCCTTAATCAAGTCTTCAAAAATGGCTACCATACACTACGGGAAAGGGGTTTCTAGCGCGTTATAAAGGCCAAAAGGCATATGTTAGTAAGCAAAGGTACCATAAAGGTAGGTAAAGGGTGGTTTTTTCTAGTCTTTTAGGGTAATTGGAATTTGAAAGTATCTAGACAATCCATCCAAAGTAGTAGTAAATATGCTTTGGCTAATCTTTCAAGCTTTTGGTTTTATAAATGGTTAGGGGAAAATGATCTTTCGTGGGGCATTGTTCAGCCTCCTATAATTGATGCACACTCTCCATCCTGTAACTATCTTTGTTGGGATTAGCTCATTCTTCTCATTTGGAACCACCATCATAGCCCCTTTCTTAGGCACAACTTGTCATGCCCTAAAGGGGGGCCTGGAAGTCTTCACTAAAAATTATCTGGCAAGTGTGCACTTGTTACATGATAATCGCCTTACAAACCAAAGATCGTAAGACTCTAAATAATTAAAATTTCTTTACACTAATCATAGTACATAAAGTTACATAATAAAATATAATTATGGATTTTGTATCCCATGGTCAAACATGATCGTAGAGAATCGGTATCCCACCAATCAATAAAATGGAATAAAATTCAAAATTTTTACAAATTCAATTTTTAATTTACACAGGGTTCCTTACATTTCATCTAAATAATCTATGCTTCGCAATTCTTACTTTACTGTTCTTGTCTTCCAAAAATTACGACATTTCATCTTATCCTATCCCGAGCTTTCATAATCTCTACTTCCAAAAGGTTTGTGTAGGGTAAGCACACTAATGGCTCAATGAATAGGAGGGTAATACTTTTAATGCTACATGCGCACAAGCAATTTCAAACCAAGTTATCAAGCATATGCATGCATGAACAACCATATGAGTGCAGCATCTCACATGATTTTTTCCCGTAACCCCAAAATAAAGTCAAGGGTTTATGCCCCCCCTTAACCTTAGGTTGGGGATTCCAAAGCCACCATCAATGCCTAGGTCTTACACACAATTTCATTACTCTTATCACTTATTTATACTGTGTCTTAGGGGTTTAATGATTTAGGCTTAGATGCCTCAATAACCGAGCATTTACACCTTAAGAGACAGATCGAACTCGAAACCGTCAAGACATAACAATCCCCTAATCACTTAGTTTGCACTTAATGGAATAATGATCCTCAAATCACTTTTGGCACGTCCTGTAGCAATGATGGCCTTCATTCTCATGCAATATCTTGGTAATGTATGTCAAGTTTTAATCAATCCACTCCTTTAATTAATTGATTCGAGGTGACCAAACAATATACAGTTGTAACTAATTCCCATTCAAGGCAATAAGGTAAACTACCAAGCATTTAAAGACAAATACTCCAAGAAAAATCAATAGGAACCCAATCAAGTCCCATAAACAAATCTACTAAGTCTTATATTCACATTTACATAATAAGAAGAGATCATGCATTTCACATCATAGGTAAAGTAAGGAAACCAAACCAAGCAGATGGAAACAATCCAGCTATACATAAGATTTTAGTTAACTTGACACCTCTATTACCATTGACTTAAACGTCAAGTCAACCCTTTGGGTTTGAACTACAATTCTCATTTCTCGACACCTCTTGCTCCCTCACTTAAACGTCAAATCAATCACTAAGGGATTGATTTACGATTATCATTTTATGACACCTTTGTGTCATTTAACCCCTCTTGGGCTTAGTTTTATGCATTCCCAAATGTCACTTAGGGTAGCCACAAGTGTATAGGCCCTTCCAAATCCTCAAGTATCATATATATATGATAATAATATATACATATTTATAGGTTTAAAGCTTGTTCTTAACCAAAGGAATGATCCACTAAATGCTTTTCCCTCATGTACTCAAGAGAAGCAAGTGGAATAACGATTTCATTGAAAATAAGGGTTTTCATCTATGATTTGTATAATTATATGCATAAATGCATTCTATAAATATAATAGGAAAATAATGTTTCTAAGCATATATACATATCCAGAAGTAAATTCTGATATGTGTATATAATGATATACATATAATCTATTCCAGTTATGCATACCTACTCGGTAGCTATAAAGGGAAAAGTTAGGTTTATATATTTAGTTTAGTTTGAAGAAGACAATTTTGAATCGTGGTATTAAGGCCTATGTTAATAGCACTGCAAGATGGTGCGAAGTGCTATTGTTAAGATAGTGATATCTAACCCCCAATCCGTTTTATCCTCTACATCATTTAAACAGTATTCCTCTATAACTTATCAACTATCAATTTCTTCATAACTTCTTTTCTAAACTCATCTAACCCTACTATATAACTTAATAATAATAATAATTACATCCAATTTTGCAACTACAAACTAAGTAAGTGAATTCGCATACATAGCATTCAACACATAACACAACATTTAGCATATCATTAAGTTTCCCATCACTTGTTTAGGGTCATTATAGTCCTAACTGGAGTGAGTGATTCCAGCGAGTAATCCCTTTACTTTCCTCTTGAAACCAGTGTCCTTCTACAATGCTTCCTCAACCAATCCATAAAAAGTAGCATCTCCACTTGACTTTGGTAGTTTCCTAGCACTTGATATGTGTACTTTACTTGCTATATGTTTGATGGCAAGGCGTGAAGTCTCCTCCTTAAGAAACTTTGGGCAAGCAAGATTTGAAACGCTGAACACTTCTTCAACGTGATAATGATACAGGGTTCTAAAAGGAACAACCTTCCTCTGAATCATTGCTTCTAACACCTCAAGTTACTATGATCGACTGTCTGCTTTCCTTGTGTAGAAGTCAAGCAATGGAACGTTTTTTACCTCTAAATCCGGAATTCCTTCTTCCATGTAGGCAAGATACCCTTGGAAAAGGACAACTAAAGGTCTTACATTAGGGCATTTAGCCAAGAATGGTCTTCCTCAACATCCTTTGAGCATTCTATTACAAAATTCATTTCATTCCAAACTATCCCCCAAACTATCATCTTTGACGTCACTTGAATCATTTCCTTCACTATATACACCAACATAAATGCCTCTCCTTTACATGAAGCATCTTTGAACCTTTTGTTTATCAATTTGTCTCTAATATCTTCTAACAAACTACTTATAGGACAACCCATAGGATTAGTGGTCACTAAAGGTTTTGTATCACCTCCTTTCTTCTCTCCTTTGTTGACATCTCCACCTACAGTACTGGTTTTCATCCTCACCCATGCTTCCATCACCATACATACACCTACCATCCTTTATACACATATGTGCACATTCCGCTCACACCACGTTACACACACCAACACATCCTATCTATACACATACACACACTCCACACACACCAGGTATACACACCAACATATCCCTATCCATGCACATACATACTCCGCACACACCACACACACACCCTACACATACATACACACAATTTTTACTATGCAATAAATTATACGCACACATAGCTCATTTTGCAACCCTCTTTTCTTCTCAAGTCCACATGCACACCCCACCCACACCACTAGCACATACACACACACTCTGCAACGCCTTACACCACCAAGACGCACATACACACATACTCCGCAAAACACCATACACCACCAGCATGTACATACACATGCTCACGCATACACCACACAACTTACTCATATAAATATATCTTGCTCTTCCTCCCATTTCCCCCCTTTTTTCCTCCTCCAAAACACTGCTACTACGGTTGTTGATGGTCCCTTTTTGCTATTCCCATCGTGATTGTCGTTGCTGACGTTGTTGCGATCACCATTGCTACTGTTGTTGCGGTTGTTGTTGCTGCCATTGCTACGATTGCTATTGCCACTATTATCGTCTTCCTCTCTCACACACACAAAGCACCCACATGGTTACAATAGGGCAACTCCTCCACCTTAAAGCACATACACATACATCGTTCCCCTTTTTCTTCCACTTTTGCTGCATCACCATCGTTGCTATCGTTATTATTATGGCTATCGCAGTTGTGGTTACTATCATCATTATGGTTGTTGTTGGTGGTTATCATGGTTGTCGTCATTGTGGTTGTTGTTCTCCTCTCCAAACACATAACATACATATAGCCACACTATTGGAAGTACGTTACTGAACACACCAATGCTGATCCTCCACATGTGGCTCCTTCTTCTGTTTCTTCCTTCCCAATTCCAGAGTGTATGTGGAAAGAGGGGCTCATCATTCAAGTCTGGAAAGTGGTGAGAGAGCGAGAGAAAAGGAGTCGGTAGCTGGTCGAGAAGGAAAGAAGAGGAACAAGAAAGGAAGTGAAAGCGTGGGGAAGGGGGAAAAAAAGGGGAGATGTGGGATAGCGAAAGGGCAAGGGAGGAAGACGTAGCCCAGAAAGGAAAAGAAGAAGAATAAGAAGGAAAAAAAAAGAAAAGAAAAGGGAGAGAGAAGGGATAAGGACGGGACTGCTATGGGTCTACTGTGCTACCTACCGCCTGTTGCTATTGTCGTTATGGAGGGGAGGGGCTGACAAGACCAACGGCTGACAAAACAAGCAATTTGAATTTTTTTTTTCACAATTATGTATATATACATTTATATTATATTATAATTATATTTTATATAAAAATATATTTTATTTTAGTATCCCGCACTGTACAAGAATATCTTTAAATTTTATATTTTTAGCAATTTATTACAAAATTTTATGTTTAAACTAATTTTGATTAATTTTGGGCATCAATATTCACTCAAAATTTTCATTTGAATTTCCTAAATCTATAGTTTCGATTAATTTTTCCCTTTTTTAACCCAATATCGCTTAAAATTTATGTTTTGGATAATTTATTCTTTTAATTTAAATTGCATGAACCGAAGTTAGGACTTACAATTATTTTTATTTCTCTATTTATATGCCCATATACGAATATTTTTTTAATTACTCCGCTTCCTAAATTTATTTATTAACATATTTCATAAAATTCAAAAAGTTACATTCATTACCCCTTTTTTTTTTTGCAATGGTTGTTATTTCCAATTGTTTTATTTTTAAAACCTATTATTATTGCAAATTATTAAAAAAATATTTACGCGTCGCAATGTTTGAATTTTCATCATAAATTTCTCAAAGTTTTTATTATAACGAGATTGTCATTCTCACTGTCCCAACCTAAAAGTATTTTTCATTTTGCTTTTTTTCTTTAAATTTTCATATAGTCTTTTCAAAATTTTGGGACATCACACAACCTACACAAGACTTACTTAGGAACTATCAAAAATAGGGTAAATCAAACCTGCATCCATGAGTTTGATTCCCTAAGCCTTGACGACTTCCTTCATATTTGGGTTTAACCTTCTCTAAGGTTGCACAACCGGTTTGAAGTTATCTTCCAATAAGATTTTAAGAGTAAAAAAAGAAGGATTGATGCCCCAAATTTTCAATATCTTCCATGCGATAGATCTTTATGTTCCCTAAGAACTTGCAAGGAGCTTTTCTTTTTTATCTATCTCCAAATGAGGGGAAAATGATCACCAGTAATTTAGAGACCTTTTCTAGAAAGGCCTACTCTAAATAATTTGGTAACTGTTTAAGCTCTAGCATTAGTGGTTCTTCAATGGAGGGTTTCAATCTTACTCCTTTTCCCCTATCAATTTCCTCAAATTCCTTTTGGCCTTTGCATGAACTCATTAATTGCAAATTGAGTTAAAGCTTCTGTGCGTACAGGGTTTCTATCGGACTCACCTCACCTTTGCACTTAAAATAGCTCAATGGGATCTTTAAAAAGTATGTCCTGCATATAGCTAACAATAAATAGATCAATACAAATAAAGAAAATAACATGAAATCATCTTGATTAAAAGGTTACTTCAACGCATTCAGAACCTTAAATACCAACTTTTAGAATGAGTTTATCATCGCTGACAAAAGGGCTCTAGTTAATGGCTAAAAAAGGGTTTGACCTAGGATCAAAGGGACCTCTATATCCTCATCCATATCTAGAATGATAAAATCAATGGAAAAATAAGGCCCCAAACCCTTAGCCAACACATCATCAAAATACCACTAGGGTACTTTACTGACCTATCAATATAATTGTAAGCTCATACATGTTGGCTTAGCCTCCCTAGTCCTAATCTTTTAACAGTTTTATGGCAACAAATTTATGCTTGCCCTAAGTCGACTAAGGCTTTGTCTATGGATAGATTTCCAATCAAGTAGGGTATATTTAAAACACCCTGGATCTTTCAGCTTTTTGGTAGTTTATTCTGCAAGATCGCTAAGCTTCCCTCACGGGAGTGTCACCATAGATAACTCCTCTAACTTCCATTTATTTGACAAATGATCTTTTAGAAATTTAAAGCATATTTGGGCATCTATGATAAAACCTCTACAAAGGGTAAGTAAAGATGCAATTGTTTAAAGAATTCTAAAAACTTACTAAAATGTCATCGGTGTGATCCTTCTTAAGCAAGAGGGGTAAGGTATGGGTGGTTTGAACTCCTTGACTTCCTTAAATGGTTTGCTTTGGTTCTCAATTGTAATGGTACCTTTTTTCACCTGATCCTTTTTTGTTGAATTATCAACCTACAACTCCTTTCCACTCCTAAGGGGCACTACCGATCATGTTTGCTAGAGTTCATTTCAAGTGTTCCCAAGCATGTTCCCCATTGTCTTTCCAACATCATTTTTGTAAGCTGGCTTAATTGGTTTTCTAGGTTGTAGATAGAGGCTTCTTGATTCCTAAGAGACATCTCTATGCTTTGGAATCAAGCGTCGGATGTCTGAATAAATTAGTTAGAACTCTTCTAGACCTGGTTTCTTATCTTAAAGTGGGAGTTGCTGGAATCTAAGTTTGGGTTGGATTAAATGTGGTTCATTGTTTATTTTAAACCTTGATTACTCTACAAGAAGTTAGGAAGGTTTCTCCACCCAGGGTTGTATGTATTGCTATTTTGGATTATTTTAGAGCTTAGAGGGGTTTCCCAAAGTAACTAGCTTGCTCTAATTGATCCTGATTATAAGCCCTCTAGCAACAACATCAACCTGCATCATCTGAGATTGCTGTGGTGTAACTAAAAGCTCGTCAATTTTTTGAGTCAGAGCATCAACTTTAGCTGATAATGCTATCACCTCATCTACATCATATATCCTTGCTACTTTATGCCTTACCCTAATATTTTCCTACCCGGGAATCATTCATAGCATTTCCTCTATTAAGCTTTTGGCTTGCTCAGGTTGTTTTGGTATTCAATGTGCCTCCAGCGGCAACATCAATCATTTTGCCTTGTTTGATAAATTGAGACCATTATAGAATGTTTAGATTTAAAATCCAAAGTGGGAGACCGTGATGCAAACATCTTCTCAACAGATCTTTAAAGCGCTCCTATGTATCACATAATGTCTCATATTCAATCTGAGCATAAGTAAGATATCATTCCTAAATTTCGCAGTTTTGGCAGGTGGGAAATACTTCTCTAAAAATTTCTCATCCATTTCATCCTATGGTAGTGATTGATCCTCGTGGGAGAGAATGTAAACACTGTTCACCCTGCCACTTAAGCAGAATGGAAACAATCTCAGGCATATAGCATCATCACTAACCCCGTAATTTTAAAGGTATCCATATTTCCAAAAAATTGAAAATGTGAGCAAATTTAAAGGGCCTTATCCCACAGGCCATCAAATTGGACGAATTGTACACCCTCTAGATAATGTTCAGTTTTTATCTCAAAATTATTCATAGCAATTACTGGCCTAGCAATATTTTTAGTCAATCCTAGTAAGTTTAAGTCTTAATAATCGAACATAGTCCTAACTGCATTCTAGTTCCCGGTTTTTTACCATATTGATCGATTCATTTTCTTCTTCCCCTCTTAACTTTCAGAGGAGATCCTAGGGTTTAAATCGCCCACAGTTTGTTTAAAAGCTCTTCCTCAAGCCCTTGATGGTTCTCTTAAATTTTAAGGTCTATTTCCAGAAGGTTCGTTGAATTACCCCTTTGGGCATACACTACAAAAGAAGACTTTTGAGTTAGTTACCAAGAAGAGTAGCAACTAAGATGAAAAAAATGAAATGAAAAGAAAAAAAAAAAGATTAGATTAATAAAGTAGCAAGCATTTTTAATATTGTAGTCCCTGGTAATAGACAAAAACTTGATAGTATTTAGATAAGTGTACCTATCGATAATGTAATATAGTGGATTAATTACGAATTCATCTCACAGAGACTACAACTACTAATATTAACTAAGACTTTATTATCTAATTGTCAATTTAAAAATTTATTAATTAACTAAGAAGTTTTAAACTATTCAATCTAACAATGATTAAAATAATGGAAAGAAAAAAAGATATACTAAAGAATTTGATTTAATATTGTAAGGACACATATCTAGTTTTAGTTCCCCCCTAGAATCATATATAACTTATTAAGTTAATTCCAATTTCATTTTTTTTTTCTTAACCATAGGAATTTCGTAATCGAATTAAATATCTTTCTCAAGATTATTAATTTCTAATCCTACAGTAATTAATCGAGATCTCTTCTATTAAAACCCCTAAAATTACATTATTGATCTTTAAATTTCCCTTCATTAAGTTTTGTCTCTATTCGAAAGATTTATGTCATCCTATCTCTAAGTTTTTCATGCAACTTTTTTTAACTATATTAAATTTAATTATACAAGTGATTTCTCAATCTAAATTCCTTGCTCCTAGGTTTAAGTTAATCCTAAAACATGTCAAATTTTTAATCAATTTATATGGATTAGAAAACTTACTTCTAAGTTTCTGCAAAACAAAAAACCTTGATTGGTTGAATTTTCAATGCTCTTCACATCCCACTCCTTTTATTTGAATTCTAATTGAAAAAAATGATGGAAATTGATTAAGTCCTCAATTCCATATGCACAATAACCATTTTTAAAACATCAAATACTTACCTAATTGTCTCATATTGTCCTTTTGGTTCACTAAGTTGCCTTGTATTTTCTAGAGAACGTTTTCCCTTTCTCTTACCATGTCATTGTGCAAAATGGCAAAAGGAAGTGCTCTAGGTTAATTGGATTATTGTACTCTTCCTACAAAATGACACATTTACCCCTCATTTTAAAAAAAGTTTCCTTTTTGACCTTGGTTTATGTTTATAATACATTTAAATAAAATAATGGAATGGGGATTTACAAATTGAGACAACAATGTAGTCATAGTATGACTAAGAGGAGTTCAAAAATGGCAATTATAGCAAAAAGATTAAGGCTCTTAAGATGGCTTATACATACATCGACATATATATGTGTACCATGCATTTGCATGATATTGAAATTGGGGAAAATATCATACATGAAATAAGGGAGACAAATTATGTTTACATTACCATCTAGAAAACCACAATAGATTAAAACTAAAAAGTAAATCAATCTTCATTGACTCTAACTATAAAAGAGAAACACAAGATGACCATTATAAAGAAAGTTTGACTTCATATATAGATGGAAAAATAATAATAAAAATAAAATAATAATAGCGGTTGAAGGGAACACGCTTATTGTACATGAACATTAGATGTGCCATTAAAGACTTTTCTAAATCTCACATGCGAGATATGGACAAGGGGGCTTTTTGCAATGCATGATGCAAAATGACTTCACCTTAATCTCATGTGAGTGAAGTAGATTTTCACTTATAGATATCCACACCAAACTCTACAAGGTGAAGTTTGACAATTGTGACAAATCTTGAAGAACCTTACAAAAACATGACAAATGAAGTGTTAACATTTTTATGCATGATATATGACACAAAATTTGGGGTGCAATGATTGAAAGAATAACTAAAAATTAAAGAAGAGAGAGAAGACAAACAAACTAAGGCAGGGGCAAAACATTTTCTTGTTTTTTTATCTTTCTAATAAAAGGAGCCCCAAATGTCTATTAAGAAAAAGCTTGATGATTCTTGCAACTAATATGATAAAGATGTATTTACATAGGTTATTATGATAAAAAAAATTTTGTTTATTAAAGAAAAAAAAAAGACAGGGGGAAGATAAGTAGAAGAAAAGAGACTACTCCCTTTAAAAATTAGTGAATTAACACCAATGTTGTGCTTCTCTCTCTTCTTTGTTTTTTTCCCAATACACCCAAAGGGTTTCAAACTTGTGATTCTATTAGAAGCTAAATGTTTAAAAAATAAAAATTAGAATTTAAAACTTAAAAAATGAAAATTTTTAGCCCTATGTAAAATAGCTTTAAAAAAACAAAAATATGTTTACTTAATCATAAAAAAAATAAATAAAAAATGGAAAAAAAAAATTTTTAAATAAAAATTTTGGTTACAATTTTAATAAAAAAATTATATACTTATAGTAGAAATAATTATTAAGTTATTATGCAAATATATAAAACAAAAATTCAATAACAAACAAATTGAAATAAATTAAAACAAAAATTTATAAAAATAAAAAAGAAAAAAAAAATACCAACTCCTTAAATTATCATTAAAATTAAAAAATTATCGCAATTTTTCTCTTCACCTCACACTATCATTGTATTTTCATCATCAATACCAACATCATTATTGGTATTACTACAACTTTCCCTTATTTATAGTTCCAATTCTTTTAAAAAATTAATAATATTTATATTTTGTGAAAGTTAATTTATTTTTTCTTTTTTTTAGCCTATTTGATTGAAATATGTAAGATTAGTAAACTCAATTAAAAATATAAGATTTTCCCCAATTTCATGTATAAATTGTAATTCTATTAAAAGTTATTGGAAATGTTTTTATACTCGAGTCAAATTTGGAAAGGTTTTTAAAAATTGTATAAAAGAATCTCAATTTAACAACTATATAACATTAACCATGCTGAATTCAAAAAGATGGGCACTATTGTATAATTTCACTAAACCATTTTGTCTTTCATTGCCACAAAAAAAATGGAAGTGTAGGCTAATAAAAAAAGGGGAAAGATGACAATTATTCAAAAGGAAGGACCATTTCATTGCCCTTTTTACTTGATGTTTTTCTTGATAAGAATAAATTAGACGAAAAGGACTAAAAAAGAATAAAAGTAAATGTCACATTTGAAAATTTGGGCTTTATTCATTTTTACAATTAATCCCAAAAGCTTAAAAGTATTAATTTACTACCTATAAATTTTTTAAGATATTTATAAACTTAGATAAGTAGTTGTTAAAAAAAAAAGAAAAAAGTTTGGTAGTAGTTCTTAAATGAAAAGTTTATGTAGTTAATTATAAAAATAAAAAATTAGATAACAAATTGAATTTTGAAATTTAAAGAAATTAATTTAAAAAAGGGGGAAAAAGTTGAGTACAAAATTTACATTTACAAAAAAAATTAAAAGAAAAGAGAAAAAAAAAGGAAAATAAAGGAAAAAAAAAATGGAGCTAATCCATAATATCCACACTATTTTTAAAAGGAGTGATTAATAAAATTTAAATAAAAGCTAAATGAGAGAAAGTTTTAGGTAAAAAAGGAAATAAATTAATTTTAAAGGGGGAAAAAAAGGGAAAGTGACAAAAGTATCAAATCTAATTGGGCATTTTGACCCCAAATTGATGAAAAAAAAAAAAAACGGAGAGATTTCTTAGGGAAATTTTGAAATCCATTTTTTGTAAACCCTCACTTTGTTTAGAACAAAAGGATCCATTAGGGTTATTCCCCTTTCCAACTTAGTCTAGATCTCACTTGACTTGGTTTTAACTTACCACTCTTTTTAAGTTGCTCGAATTTTTTTTTTGCTTAGCTTTTTAATTTTTTTGAACTTCCTATACTTGTTTAAATTGCACCTAACTTCACTCATTACTTATTTTATTTAGATGAGGATAGAATAATCCCCCCAAAAAAATTTTTCCAGGAAAAAAAAAAACAAATTTTTTGGGGAAATTTTGAAAAAATGTTTAAAATAAGCATTTAAATCATTAAAAAGAAAATAGTTTTTAAAGCATTGCTGCACTGACGTGATATGCATTTGATGATCCTTGTCTCTATAAACCTAACCCCTAATGATAACCCAAGATCACTGTAAACTAGACATGTTGTTATCAATCTTTG
Source organism: Laguncularia racemosa (assembly GCA_037954665.1). Classification (NCBI taxonomy): domain Eukaryota; kingdom Viridiplantae; phylum Streptophyta; class Magnoliopsida; order Myrtales; family Combretaceae; genus Laguncularia; species Laguncularia racemosa. The sequence goes on from JBBMOL010000266.1 coordinate 789,488, forward strand.
AAGGATTCTTTCCCCAAATAATGGGAAAATGTTGCCATCTTTTTTGAACCATGCTAAAAATTTTAAGGGCCCCTTTTACAAGCATATTTATGTGTCAAAACAATAACATTTTGATTGATGATGCAAAGTCATTGGGTCTTGATTATAGGGTAATAGGGAAATAACCCTTAATTTAAATTTTTTATATATATATATATATTTTTTAATTTATATAATTTTGATTAAGTCAATTAAATAAATAAAATAAAAAGATGAGGGAATTCGGTTTTTCTTAGCTAGGGCCCATAAAAGGGACACTAACCTTGTTTCTCTTTTCTCTCATTTGCACAATTGTACCAGAAACCCAAAGAGACTTTCAAACATAAGTGACCTAAAGGAGAACTACAAGACCAATTAAAAATTTTCAAGTAAAGATTTAAATATCAAGATTTCCCCTGATTGCAAAAAAAAATTTTTGAATTAAATTTAACATGCTCGTTAATGCACATTAGGGTACAAAACAAGTGAAAAAAAGGGGATGGAAGCAAACGAATTTAAGGATTCAACCACAATCCAAAATTTAAATAAGTGTACAAGACTTAATTTAATTAAATTGTAAATAAAATAATTAGTTGGCTTAGAACATAGAAATTAAAAACTTATGGACAAATTTGGAGAAAAAGGAATAAAGGGTTTTTGATGACAAAATTAAAATCAATACAACCTATGTACCTATCGTGTAAAAATTTTAGAGGTACAACAAGGTATATGAACAAAGGACAACCCCTTTACTTTAAACTTGGGAAAAATTTTAAAATTTCCAAAAGGTACACCCGAAATACGATCAAGTACTTGGGCTGCTAAATTAGCATTTTTCAAAAAAGATGCAACATTAAATGATCATACTCTAGCTTGCGTTCCTCTACACGATCTCTCACACAACCGTGTTGCTTGTGTCGGGTCTAAATTTTTTTTTTTATTCCTAATCCCCTTTACTAGACCCTATGCTTATTTATGTAGACTTTTGACTTTAGTTGGGAATTTTTATTTTTTGTGGAGTCACCACCCCCTTTTTTGGAAAATTGAAATTTGGATAATTTAGCGGGGTTAACCAATTTAGACCACTGCAGCAAGATTTGCCCTTTTGTTTTTTTTTTTGAAAGAGGAAATGGAAAACCGGTTTTTAGGTTCGGAGGGAACCTATTAAAACCTTTTTAAGTTACCA
>JBBMOL010000267.1:0-79929 GCA_037954665.1 Laguncularia racemosa
ACACGGCCAAAAGGCAGGGCCCGTGTATAGAGTCAAGAAAATCCATAAAAGAACACGCTAGAAGACAAACGGTCGTTATGTCTCCAACGTGGCTCAAGGCCGCCACCTTCATTCCAAACGCTGTGGGCCCTTTCAGTCTACACCGCGGCCTTCATGTTCTGTTTTTGTTTTTTTTTACGCAACTTATTGAAGTGATGTCGTTTTGGGCTTTATTGTTACAATTGTAAACCCAGTATAAAGCTCCTAGGGTTTAAACATAGAAGATAAATAACAATTTAAAGTTTGAAAAAACACTTTGGAGAATTCCTCTCCTTGGTTCTTTAAAGAACTAATCGAACTTATGGATTTTTCTTCCGGGGCGTTCACCCCGACTTATCAATGGGTCTTTCATCTCGATTGTGGTGTCTTCATATTATCCCAAGTTCTTGTCACCTTTTTAACAACGGGTCGGGTTCCACTTGGGGTTTTTTAGCACTTAGGTAACAAATTCCAAATGTACTGGTTTTAGGTTTCGTCACACATTGGCGTGGTTCGTATCAGTTAGGAATCCGATCAAACCGATCCGCATCAGGGTCATTGCATCAATTAAGCCATATGAAAGAATTCCCCAACTCATGACTTAGATTGAGGCAGTGGTACTAGCACTAAAATTGTGGAACACTACTTGTAGGGGACAAATGCAAATTTTGACTAACTAAAGGGGCTTAAAAAAATATTTTCACATAAAAAAATTTGAACAAGCCCCCAAAGGAATGGTTGGAGTTATTAGACTTAAAATTCAGCCCCCACCAAAGAAAAGCTAATGTGTGATGAGCTTACAAATTGGAGGGAAAAACAAAAATAATAGGTGTGAAAAACCCAAAATCCCCCAATCAAAAAGGCGTAAAAAAATTACTTCAAATTGGAAGTCCAATTCATAATTTAATACTAAATAGATGTAAAACAAACAAGTGTATATCTTCAATAACAATATCTAAATGAATAAAATTCAATTTCAAATTGAAATGAACAAATCTAAAAAATAAAACCCAAAATTTCCAAGTATAAAATAAGTACCAACAAATTTTTTTTAAAAATTATCACAAACACAATTTGCAAAACAATAAAAAGTTGATATAATCATAATCCACTTAGTTGATTCTCCCCAAAAAATTTTCAAAAAAATTTTAAAACAATCTTTTTAGAAAAGGGAAAACCCTCCCCCAAAATCATATTTTTCCTCAAAATGTCAAAAGCTCAAAAAAAAAAAACCCTTTAGCAAGTTTTAAATTTTTGCCCCAAAATTGGTTTTTAAAACACCCAAAAATTACAAAGAGCCCTTAAAGGGGGTTTCCAAAACAAAAAATTAAAAAGTACAAAAATAAAAAGGCCGTTTTCTAACAATAATTAAAAATAAAATGATCTTCAAGGGCCCCTTTTCCCCTTCACTAAAATTGAACTTTGGGGTTGGGCTGGGGGATTTAACTCCAAAATTCCCAAAAGTTATCCTTAGTGCATTTATTTGGCCTTTTTATAAAAAAATGAATTCCGCAAAGGGGGAAAAAAAAAAAATTTTATTAAAAAAAATGTAGCCATATGGGTTTCGGGGCTCATGTACCAAAATTAGGTTTCCCAAAAACCTAATCGTGGGGTTTTTTTTCCTATCATCCCTTTTAGGCCTCTAAAAGATTTGCCCCAAAATTAAGGGGTTTTTTTGGGAAAAACCCGTGTTTTTTGTTTGTATTTTGGGGTTTCCCGGGGAAAGAAAAAGGGGGGTTTTTTTAAAAATTTCCTAAAAAGAAAAACTCAAAGGGGGGCCTAGGAGTAAGATTATTAAGTACCCCTTTTGAAAAAAGTAAGTTTTCTAAAAAGTCATGTAACCTTTTATAAATAACCGGGTCTACCCCAAAAAAAGTGAAAGGGCCACTAGGAAGCACATCACTAAATTTTATCACTGTATTTATCTCCTAACGATTGGCCCAAAAACCCTTAAAGAACATGCAAAAAACCCCCGGGGGCTCTAACCAATGCAAATTTAAAGGGCTAAAAAGTGGGCTAGTGGCTAGTTGAAGTTACTCTAAGGGGAACAAGTATGACATTAGTAAAAATACCACCATAAAAAAAAAACACACAAGGGTTTCCTCGAACCAAAGGGGTGTGGGAAAGGGGTTCCCCCTGTATGCCCGGCATTTGGAGATAAAGTCAAGCCTTAACCAAAAAATTTTAAAAGGTAAGTAATTTTCACCCTTTTTTTTCCTTGTGTGTCTTAGGTTCTGATCAATAAAACTCTTAAGCCCCTGGAAAAATTTTTAGGCTTCCAGCTTTTTTCCCTTCATTTCTTCATTACCTTCCAAACCCCTCATTCCCCCTTTTTTTGGGGAAATGTCAAAAACCTAAAGTCAAAATCCTATTTTTTTTTTAAACATTTTTGGGCCCCCGGTACTTTTGCCAATTTAGTTCCAACCCTTTTTGGGGCCTTTTTTCCCAAAAACCCTTTTTTTCCTTTTCTATGCTAGGGGTAACTTGTCTTAACCCTGACATGTTCCCCCCTACTCCCCCTTTGGTCTACCTAACTGACCTCAACCCCCCTAAGTTTATATAGTGCAAAGCCGTTACTAGTGACCGGGAAAGGTTGGGGGTCGCCTCAAAACCCTTTTTACTTTCAAGGGAAAATGTTAAAACCTCTAAGGGGGAAAAAACCTTTGCAGTCAACAACATGGCTATCTTTTTAAATTTAACCCCAAAACAAAACGTGCTGGGGGTTTTTTTTAGGAGGTTTTTTGATCCACTCTGATCTAATGTCTAAAAACTCCTAACATAGTCATCCTTACTTTCCCCCCCTTTTTTTGTTTAGAGAAGCAAAACAGTTCCCCCCTATAGTGCTCGGAATAACCTTTTCCCTCAGAACTCTTTTTTAAATTTTCTTAGGTATGAAAATTTTAGCCCCTCCCTCCCTTCCCCCCGCTGACACCAGATTTTTCACCAAAACTACATAACCATGAACTTTTCAGTTAAAAAAGGGGAACCCTTTTTGGGTTTTCATAAAATTTATAACCCCAAAAAGGCCCTAACCAAAAACCTCCCAATTCAATCTCGTTTAGCCCATGCCACAAATGAAGGCACCCATTTCCCCCATATTTTAGTCCCTGGGTGGCTTGAAACCCCCTTTAATAGATTCCCCAAAAATTTTTAAACTCTTTCCCCTTAAGTGCAATTCCCTTCCACTCTCTTTCCTATTTTCCTTTTTCCCCCTCCCTTTAACTTTTGAGGAGCAAAACCCGGGGGGTGGGACCTAGGTTTCACTTTGGGTGGGTTTTGGGGATCGTCATCCAAAATTATCCTTGTTGCTAATGTAACAAAAATAGTAGAAGGTCTTGAAGCTATTCCTCCAAAGTTCTTCCACCTATAGTACAATCCCCCTATTCGCCACCAACTTGGCTATTGGTGAAAAGGAAAAAAATCCAAAAAAAGACCTATCATTAGGACAAAACTAAAGGATTTCAAACTTGGGTTGAGGGCCCATTTTGAGCAGACTGACCCTAAAATTTTATTTATATATTAACCCCTTTTCTATTATTCTTGTATTTTTGTTTTCCAATAGGCACACTTATCATATTTTTAAAAGGGCAATGGCCCAAACTCCCCTTAGACTTAGTTGTGGGTTATCCATGGACCGACCTAAACCGATGATTTTTTGGGGCCCAAAGGATCCTTAAAGACCCTGTGAAGACCAATTTCTTTTATATATTTTTCTTTTAAACATGGACTATTTATGCGTAATCATTTTGGGCCCACCTTAAAATGGTAACCTTGTAATTTTGGCATTTTTAACCCTAAATAGCAAGTATAAATACTTGCTTAAAAAAAGGTTTTGAGGAGGCTAATTTTTTACAGATTTGAGGAGGACATTTCACGTGTGAATTCGGTTCTTTTTCCCTTATTCCAAATCTTATAAATTTTTCAACCCAAGAATTGGAATTGTGGCAGTGCAACGAAGGGCGAATTGTAAAGTCATATCAATTCAATTTTGTTGTATATTAAATTTCTTTTCTAGGAGTCATATCTAGGGTAATTTGGTCTTTTTGGACCCAATTGTGGTTCTATTTTCATAAACATAAATCTTGTAAGTTTGATTGTTTCATTGAGCACTTGGATTTCATACTTCCTTTTATTGTTGGCTGAACTAGTGATTGAAAGGGAAAGTGGATTTCATTGTTTCTTTGCCTTCCTTTTGATCTGTTTTTTAACGTGAACTTAAACTTCTCTTGTGGTTATTTGGTTAATGCTATCATTAGAGATTACAATTGATCATTTAACAACAATTTCCAATTTAAAATCTTCAAGGGTCACAAGAATTGCTTACTAGGTGGACCGTTTTATGTTAGATTTGAGGGTTTTTTTTCTTGAGTCTTTTGATTGTGCTTCCAAGTGGGTTTAGGCACATCAATTGGCCTTATTGCAAACCCCCAAATTTACACTATCATTCGAACATAGTTGTGGAATTGAATTGTCGAATTACCAAGATAATTTAAAGCAACATAGTAACACCCCCTTCACTACAACCACACTTCCCCCCCCGCCATAAACAACCAAATAACCAAAAAAAAGTAAACACAAAAATCCACTTAACTTCACAACACCCACACTTCAATTATGGCAAACAACAAGTAGAAGTAATAGTTAAACACTTCTCTAAATAGTAGTGACAAGTACAATTAACACTTATATTTTAGATGAATCTAGTTGTTTGTGTAATAAGTTGATGTTATCTTTGAAGAATTTTTAACTTAAAAGAAAAAATTTCATTTTCAGGGATGAAACCACTATTTTTGAGAGGAGTATCGACTTGGATTGAGATAGGAAAGAAAACGAAGAAGAATGCTTTTTGGAAGGAATAGGGGAAGTACAACGACGTGTATTTCTAGAGCACGGCCAGTGTTTTGGCTTGAAAAAACCAATAGAGCTTACACCGTTGAAGGCACAGCCCGTGTTGGCTTATTCAAAGAAGTACACCCGGTGTTATTGGGTTGGGGTTTTTTTTTTACTTGGACACTTTGCAAGGGCACGGTCGTGTATAACCGTAGGCAAGACCGTGTATATGGAAAAGTTTGGGGGCCGTTTTCAGTAGATTTTTTCAGTTTCCATATATATATCTCTTTTTGTTTTCCCAATGAGGGGGGGTTTCCCAACCTAAAGAAGGAAGAAGAAAACAACGTAAAAGAAGAAGAGGGGAGACTAAGAAAGATTATCTAAGGGAAAAAGCAACATCAACGGATTCATCTTTCCTTTTGAAGGGTTTATGCCACGGGTTTTTCATCTTCATTGATTTTGTTTAAATTGAAAACCATGAGTGGCTAATTTTTTTCATACTTGAACCTTACGAACCCTAATTATCATGTAACATTGGGTTGATTGCATAGTTTAAGAATGTGGAATTCCCCTGAATTTATTCATGTTATTCATTTAGTTTGCTAATTTTGATGTATGGCTAGCATTGAGTTTAAAATTGTTTTCTTAGAAGTTGATTTTGGAAAATCTCTTATTGAATAGATTGCATGAAAAAAGGAATTCGGATGTAATCTAGGGAAGAGAAACATGAATTTTCCGTATTAGGTTAAATTAGAAATTCGACCGATGGAGGGTTCAAGAGTGTTAAGCAATCTAATCAATTTTTGATAAAAGAGGGATCTTTTTAATGCATTAGGGTTAGGGGGCAATAAATCTGGAAGGGAATATTGGCTTGTGTTAGTACCCCCGCGGTTTTTAGAATAGCCATTGCTCGTTAACAATTTTTATTGAAAGGGGAAGTTACATGACAATTAGAAGAGTAGTAAAGGCGGGTTATGCTCTTAATTATTAGATTTAAGTAATCAAGTTCATGTGTTTTTTTTAATTTCTATAGGTTTTGTAAGTGTTTCAAATTTTAAAAAATTGAATTTTTCGAAATTGTGGCGGTTGGGTAGTTGGTTTAGAGTTATTATTGGACTTGTTGACCTTAGAGGAACAATATCTGAACCAACTCTATATTATACAATTGATAGGTGCACTTACCTAATTGGTCTAAAAGAGAGTCGTAGAAAAGGATTTTAAAATTTGTGTGATTTACGGTCATCAACAAGTTTTTGGCACTGTTGCCGGGGATCAGCGATATTAAGAAAGCTCGACGCTAATACTTTAACCATTTTACTCTTTAGTACATGTATGTTCATTCACTCTTTGGTTTTCCCCCTTGATTTTCTTTGTAGTTTTTGACAAGGAGCTCTTTTTTTTCCAAAACTTCTTGCTTTTGACCTAAAGATTAAGCTGACATCCAGAAGAAGGTTAGGAGTGCCTTTGAACAAGCCTACAAAATTTCCAGTTTTTGAAAATTAGCAATTACGTGAAAGGAATAGCAGTTTATGAGGGGGGAGAATTCAGCTGCAAAAATGGCATATCAACGTCAAACAGGTTATTTATACCAAAACCCGACTTTGGATAGCACGGGCTCTTGTATAGTAAGACCCACAATAGAGGCCAACAATTTTGAAGTCAAAGGTTTTTAATGAACATGATTCCATACAATGCCAATTCGATGGTTTAGCTGATGAGGATCCCCATGCCACATCCAGATGTTTTAGACATCTGTGAAACAGTTAAACATAACGGGGTGACAGATGAAGCTTTGAAGTTGCATCTTTTTCCCTTTTCATTGGGGGAAAAAGCAAGGCAGTATTCAACTCTTTAGATCGGAACTCCATCACAACTTGGGCCCAGTTGGCGGAAAAAATTTGGGAACACTCTTCCACCTTCTAAAAACGGCCAAACAAGAAAGAAATACATCGTTTCCTCAATGGATAATGAGCCCCTTGATGAATCTTGGTTAAGGTTTAAAGGAATTGCTTATCGGTGCCCACATCATCAGATGCTTTAAAATTTGGGTTTCAATTCCCCACCTTCTATAATGGGCTTAATTATCCAAAAACGACAAAACCAATTTATTCTACTGCGGTGGTACACTTAAAAGTGGAAGACTTTTGAGGAGTCCCCTACAATGTTTAAAAAATGGGCGAAGAAACCATCAGTGGAGTAATAGCAGGACATGGGGAAAGAGCAGCAGGGATCTATTGAAGTTGAAATGATGACCCCCTTATAGCAAAGGTTAATGCCTTTGCTAAAAAAGGTTGATGGTATGGCAATGGTCTGAGTCACCCCCCCAAAATTTTCCAACTGATCAATCAAACCCCGCAGTAGGTCAGATTAAATGGAGCAAGTTGATTATGTTAGCAATCCTATGCGATCTCAAACAACCCCTACAACAACACATATAATCCAGGCTGGCACAATCACCCTAATTTTTTATGGAAACAATCTAACCCAATTTCTCGGGTAATGGGACTTGCACCTGGATTCCAAAGGCCTTTCCACCAACCTTTTACAGGAAAGAAGTCCCCAACCTGGAGGATATGATTTCCAAGTTCCCATTCAAACCTCAGAGCAAGCGCCAGCAAGCAAAAAGATACTGCTTTTAAAAAAACATGAGGCTTCCATTTACAATCTAGAAAAACTAAGTGGGGCAGATTAAAAAATTTATCAGAGAGACCATAAGGGGCCTTAAAAATGGGAATATAGAACCCCCAATCCCAAGGGAGCAGTGAAGGCAGTGACCCTTAGATGGAAGGGAATTGCATTCTGACACCATTAGAGTGCCAGGGGTTGGGACAAGAACAAGAAAAAAGAGGTTAAGGTTAGACAAGATAAGGTTTCTAAAGAGGAACAAGCCAATTTTTACAGGGTAAGGGAAAGGGAGCTTGATAAAGAGGAAAATCTGGAAAGGCTATGACATCAAAAGTTCAGCCCACAAGCCTCTAATTCCCTAACCAGGCCCTTGAAAAAAAGATAAAGAGCAAAACACTTCGGTAAGTTTTTAGATTTGTTTAAACAATTGCATATTAATATACCGTTCGTGGAAGCTCTTGCGCAAATGCCCAAGACGCAAAAATTCTTAAACATTTCTATCGAACAAGAAATGGCTGGAAGGGTTTCTACTGCGTCATTGGAGTAGAAAGTTTAGCTATTTTGCAGAACAAGTTGCCTAAGAAACCAAGGATCCAATTTGTTTGACTATTCCATGCTTAATAGGTGAACTACCTATGGAGAAAAGCCTTGGAAAACCTTAGGGCAAGTATAAGCTTCATGCCCTATTTTTCTATTTTTGGAAGCCAAAAATTTTGGGAGCCAAAGCTTACAAGGATCTTTGCATTAGCTGATCGCCTCGGCAAATTCCCTAGAGGAATCATAGAAGATGTCTAGTAAAGTAAAAAGAAAAGTTTTTTTCCTATTGACTTTGTTATCTTGGACTTTGGGTGCAAAAGTAGAGGGTCCCGCTGATCTTTGGGACGAAACCCTTCCTTCTATATACGAGCGGTGATAGATGTTGCTGATGGGAAACTGGTTTTTTAAAAAGGTGGGTGAAGATGAGTTGATGTGACAATCCCAAAGCTCTGAAACCCAAACTTTAAGGCTAATGATTCTTGCTATGCTATTGACTTTTGTTGATATGTCTGGATGAGTTCTATGCAGGAATTGTTATGCTGTGACCTTTTTGAATTTAGCTTAACAACAACTGGAGAAGAAGAGTGTGAGAACTTTGATATTTAGAATGTGATGGCTCAATTGAATGCTTGTGAAAGGTAATGTGTAAAAGATGGGTTTGAGAAGATAGGATCTAGTGAGGAAAGAAGCTGAAACCATTGGTTGAGGGACCCCCCAAAACTCGAGTTGAAGCAACTCCCAAAATATCTAGAGTATGCCTTTCTTGAGCTAATTCCTAAACTCCCCTATCATTATTGGCTGCTGGTTTAACAAGGGAGCAAAAGGACAGCCATTAGGGGTCTTGAGGGAACACAAAGTGCTCCGCTTGGAAGATTTCTGAATTTGGGGGTATTAGTCCTTCGTTTTTGCACCCATAAGATTTTTCTTGAGATGAATTTCAAACCAGTGGTGGCAACCTCAGAGGAGGTTAAACCCCAATATGCGAGAGGTTGTGAAGAAAGAGGTGATAAAAAGTCTCCCCTCATGGAGTAGTGGAATGGAACAACCCCGAGTAGAACATACCCTTCAAGGTAAATGGGTAACTATTTGAAGCTATATTTTGGGACTTAAGGGAAAAAGAGGGCCCAAGAGGAGTTTAGACTCCACCCTCTATGTGAATTAATCAAGTTCAATTCTCATTTCTATCGAGCAAAACGACGTTAACCAAAAGCGCTTGATGGGAGGTAACCCATGCAGTTTTTAGGTAAATTTTTCTTTCATCATAAACCATTCAAAACCCATGCGATACTTCTGTTATGGATCTTGAGGATGACATGATAATTATGTTTCAACAAGTTTAGAAGGGCTAGAACACTCAACAGAGGTTAGTACTATGCTTTCAAAGGAGATACACGGCCTATATTCTTTTTTACATGGCCGTGTAAAGGCAGTTTTCATTCACGAAGGTTACACGCCCTACATACATGACCGTGTACCATAGGGCGTGTTAATACTGGAAATTTTTGCATGGGTGTTTTACACACCCATGTATTTGACCGTGCAAGGAGTTCTAAAAAATTCACAGAGGGTTACTACCCTTTCATGTTCATCTCTCTTCACAAAAAAAAAAAAAAAATCACTCCTACTAATTCACCTTGTGATTTTTGTACCCATTCCTCCGAATTCAAAAGTTTTTAAAATGCCTCGGATAAAGACTGTTAAGAAAGAGCTGCCCCAAAAGAAAGGACTCAAGATGATGAAGTTCAGAAAACTATAGGGGAATTAAAGACCCAATTCAAGGATTGAAGGAGCAACAAGATAGAATTTGAAAAAAAAAAGCAAGTTAAAAAGATTTATTTTAAAAATTGCTTCACTAAGTTGGGTGACAAGTTGGGTATAGACTTTGCATCTTGCAGCTGTTCGAGCGATGAAGACGGGCCGGGTTGATATACATACAAAAGTTCCAAGTTTCTTCCTCTCGACATGAAGAGAGCGGTCATCGAGATAGGTCGGACAATGAGGGTGAGGATTGAAGGATGATTGTTGGGTTTAACTGTTTGAATCCCTTCTGTGGGATCTTATGTTTTCCTTTTGTCAAGACTTTCCATTAAAACAGGGATGGGTGCTGTATATTGTTCTTTTCTGGATGCTTTAACTTTCTTTCTTTATGCTTTTTATTTTTTTCTTTGGTTTTTCATTTTAGAGATTCTGTTAAATTGATGAGTACATGACTTTAGTTACATGACAAGATTAGGGAGGATAAGTATTTGGAGTTTTTTTTCAAGAACTCATGGTTCCTGTGCGCATGAATGCTATTGATTTGAGTTCTTCTACAAAAGTGGATGCTGGAAGCACGATTCTGATATTAATCCAGGGAGTCTCATTTCTCCTTCTCTTTCATTTCCAATTTCTTCCCTTTTTATGTAGTTCAATGTAGACATTGGGGATAATGTCTAAATTTAAGTGTGGGGGAGGGAACTGAGATAAGAAGCGTGAAATATAAGTGTTAATTGAATAAAAATTATAAAGTTTCCCCCACTTAAGATGTTTTTTAATGAATTACTAACAATCAAGAATTGCTGAGATTTCATTATATTACTTACTGTGCTGAAAATGCTTGGGAATTTTGCAAAATGTTTACTCTCTTATCTTGTTTTATAAATACGTTTGCTAGAATTACAAGTTGAAATCCAACTGAAGAGAATTACTTGTTGTTTAAGCAGTTATTTTGAGAATTGAGAGTGAATTAAGATCTTTAGTAGGTTTAGTATGCTCTTTCTTTTGCTATTAATGGAGTTATGCAATTCTGAGTAAAGGAGTAGAGGATACTTGTAACTGGTGATTCCTTTTTGCAATATTGTGAACTAAGAACTTTGGGAGTAAATTATCTCAAAAAAAAAAAAAAAGGTTCAGAAGTGGGCCTCATAGACTCGAGTAAATTAAGCTTGAGGGGTGCCCTTTTGAGGGAATAACATCTATTAGACTTGGGTGATGAACTCGGGATCAATGGTTAAAAGCTCGCTACAAAGGGTCGTGAGAAAAGTCCAAGAAAACTGAACTTAATTGAGCTGTAATTGAAATTAATTAATTTAAATTTGATTGAGATGGTAGACGTTCGAAGGGGTATCTTAAAAACCTAGTAGCCTAAGATCGTCTGGTCTGGGACTTACTGACCAAGGAAAACCATTTCTATTTGAAAGGTTAAAGAAAATAGATAGTTGACTTGACTCGAACAAGTAAATCTGAGGATGCCTTCTACGCTGAGGGGATAACGTCTGTTAACTTGAGTGATGAGCTTGGATTATCGATTTAAAATTCGTTACATGAGTCGGTAAACTAAGTTAAGTACTTAATGGAAAATCTCCCAATTTTATTTAAAAGGACTAAAGGAAAGAAAAATCTAGGAGATAAGTGGATACAACATGTCTTTACTCCTTATTGCATTCCTTATAGGAGTAGTTAAGAGGGAAGTATACTTTACACCACTGGCATTGATCTATGTTCGATTTCACTTTTGGAAATTTGTGTTTTAAATGATGAGAGTACTAGTTTAAGTCACTTGGATTAGCCTTGAGAATTCTGGTATTTGTATCTTGTAAACAACTATTGGTGGGATTGAGTAGAGATTGCATATTATGGGGTAAACTATGAGAATCAATGATGCAAAAAGAAATTCTTGAATGCTGAGTTAATGAAAATCTTGTCCTTAGTTTTTCTTTGCTTTATTTATTTATTTATTTTTTGGCTTGAGGACAAGCAAACGCATAAGCGTGGGGGAGTTTGATAAGTATAAATTAACACTTGTAATTTAGATGAATTCTAGTTGATTGTGTAATAAGTTGATGTTATCTTGAAGAATTTTGATACTTAAAAGAGAAATATTTCAATTTCAGGATGAGGACCACTATTTTGAGAGGAGATATCGACTTGGATTAAGATCGGAGAAGAATACACAAAGAAAAATGCTTTTTGGAAGGAATAGGGGAAGTACACGGGCATGTATTTCCAGAGCACGGCCACGTGTTGGGCTTGAAAAACTAACAGAAGCTTATACGTTTGAGTACACGGTTGAAGGCACGGCCGTGTGTTGGCTTATTCACAGAAGTACACGGCCGTATGTTATTGGCCGTAGGTTTTTTTTACTTAAGACACTATTGCAAGGCACGACCGTGTATAACTGTTTGGGGCGAGACCATGTATATGGAAAAGTTTGGCCATTTCAAGAGATTTTTCGGTTTCCATATATATATCTCTTTGTTTCCAGGTGAGGGGGGTTTCCCCAACCTGAAGAAGATGATTCATCTTTCTCTTTCGAAGGGTTTATGCACACGGGTTTTTTATCTTCATTGATTTGTAACTTGAAAACCATGAGTGGCTAATTTATTTCATACCCAAACCTTACGAACCCTAATTATCATGTAACATTAGATTGATTGCATAGTTAATGAATAGTGGAATTCTCTGAATTTATTCATGTTATTCATTTATTGTTGCTAATTTGATGTATGGCCAGCATTGAGTTTGCATTGATTTCTTAGAAGTTGATTGGAAAATCTCTTGTTTAAATAGATCGTGCTTGAATAAAGGAATTTGTATGTAATATAGGGATGGAGAACATGAATTTTCCATATTAGGTTAAATAGATAATTCGACCTGATGGAGGGTTCAAGAGTGTTAATGCAATTCTAATCGATTTTGATAAAAGAGGGATCTTTATTAATGCGATTAGGGTTAGGAGCTAATAAATCTGAAAGGAATATTGGCTTAGTGTTAGATACTCCGCGGTTCAAAGATAACCATTGCTTGTTAACTAATTTATTGAAAGGGTAAAGTTACATAACAATTAGAGGAGTAATAAAGATAGGGTATGCTCTTAGTTATCGGATTTAGTAATCAAGTTATTGTGTTTACTTTTAAATTTCAATAGGTTTTGTCAAGTGTTTCTAATTTAAATTGAATCTTTCGAAATTATGCGGTTGGATGGTTGGTTTAGAGTTATTATTAGTACTTGCCGATCCTTGGAGGAACGATATATAAACTCAACTCTATACTATTACAATTGACAGGTGCGCTTGCCTAATTGATCGTAAAAGAGAGTCATAGAAAACGATTTTAAAATTTGTGTGATTACGATCATTAACAAGTAGGTTAATGAATTTAATTAAGCAAAGTTTTCAGCATCAATACATAATAACTCCCTCACTTTAATCTTACTTTTTGAAATTCAAATTTTAACCACTATAACTCCGCTTTTTTGTTATGGCAGATACACACACTTACACTTTACGTGCAGCACCCTTCACCACAACACACACAACACAACACGTTGTAATACCCTTCACAACACAAGCTCACTTCTCCACACACACACCTCAACCACGGTGCGAGCTTAAAAACATAACCTCACTTGCACTTCACAGTGCAACACTTCCTCGACCCTCAAGAACACTCACTTCACAACACAATCACGGCATAACAATTTAAATACTACTTCTTTATGAAGCATCTCCACAAATGGTAAGAAGCAATTCAAAATTCAAATAGCATTCAGTCAATACTACACAATAACTTCCTCACACTTAATGATTGTATTTGAATTCAAATAATTTCCCTATTCTCCCACGCATGGAAAAATCTAGAAATGCAAATGATAATCCTCAATTTCTGAAACCACAAACAAGAATTCACTTCTCTTTTGCTTCAAGGAATGTATCCCCAATTCTGAAACAAGCACAAGAAAACACAACTCCTAATTCCCCTTCTCTTCATGGCAAGTTCAAAGATCACAAGGGATACAACAAGATCTCGACTTCCACTTCAACAATCGACAAATATAACACAACAAAATCAAAATTAAGTACTTCAATTCCACTTCAACAATTCAGATCAAGAAGTAAAATTCAAGAACCCTAAATTTCAAGTGAAGTTCACACAAAACTTACTCTACAACCTATGCTCTAATACTAAAAATTATGATGTGCTTAACCAATTAGATGGCAAACACATCAAATGAATAGGCATGAACAACTAAATCTCTCAATCAAAATGGCGTGTGAAATTACTTCAAATTGGAAGTCTAATTCACAAGTTTGGATGCTAAATAGATGTAAGAACAAACAAGTGTGTGATCTTCAATGGAACAACATGTAAATGAACTAGAATTCAATCTCAAATTGAAATGAACAAATCTGAAAATAAGAACCCTAATTCACGTGATAAGAACAAGTAGCCAACAAATTGTACTTAGATATTAGTCACTAAACACAATTTGTAAAACAACAAGAGTAAGATTGATATGACTCACAATCCACTTTAGTTGATTCTCACTACAATTTCACAAAGAAATTAATAAGAGATCTTTGCATGTAAAGGATGAACGTTCACGGCACAAAGTGTATATTTTTCTCAAAATGTCAAAGCTCTCTAAAAAACCTCTAGTTAGCAAGTATTTATACTTGCTCTTATTAGGGTAAAAACACACCAAAAATTACAAAGATGCCACTTAAGTGGCTGATTCCCAAAACACAAATTAAAAAGTACAAAAAAAAATGGTCAATTCTCTAAGCAACAATTACAAATGCAAATGGTCTTCAAGTGGCCGGTTCTTCACTATAAATTGAACAATTTGTGGGTTATTAGATGTGACTCCAAGAATATCCCGTAAGTTAATGCTTAGTGCATGTTATTTGGCCATCCTGTAAAACCGATGAATGTACCTGTTAAAGTGTAAAATAAAAACATTATTAGATAAAATGTGGCCATATGTGGATTCTAAGCTCATGTATCCAAGTCAAGTTTCCCACTACTGGAACCGCAGGGTTGATTCCCATCAATGTGGTGGTAAATTCCCTTATTAGAAAGAAAATAGATAATCTTATCACTCTAATCACTTCACAACGAAACTTGTTGGATGACATGCATAGACTTGAATTTTGGGTATTTTGACTCAAGAAGTTAGAGTGAAGATGGCCACTTTATGCATCCAACCAACTTTAATGGAGAATGAAGACTACTCAAGTAGAGGATGTGGACATTCAAGAAATTAAGAGTAGATTGGATCAAGGAAAGGCTCCTGAATTTAATGTTAACCCAAATGGGGTTTTAAGTTATGGAATACAATTATATGTGCTGGGGGTTGTAGAGTTGAAGAAAGAAATCATGAAAGAGGTACACTACTCTACCTATACATTCCATCTCGATAGCATTAAGATATGCAAAGACTTGAAGAGTTACTATTGGTGTAAGAACATGAAAGGGAGATAGTTGAGCATGTAGCAAGCTTTTTACTTGTCAGCAGATCCGAATTGAATATTCGAGGTCGGTTAGAGAATTACAACCCCTCCTAATACCTGAGTGGAAATGGGAACACATGATAATGAATTCCATTATGGCTCTCTTGAGAACTAAAGAGAGACAAGATGTAGTATAGGTAATAGTAAATTACTAACCAAGTTTGTAATGACCCTATAGGGGGCTTAGTAAAATTAGTTGAAAGTTATCATATCATGTGCGCACCCGTAATATTAGAACCTCTTTGTAAGTTAGAGGTTGTAAGACTCTAATTAAATAATCATTTCTCACCATAACTAATAGTACATATAATTAATTATTATGAAAATAACTATGGAAACAAATATATTATAGTTTAGTAAAACCAGCTGATCTCAACATTCAAGAACATTGGTTCAAAAAAGTTTTGGAAAATGATAAAGTTCTAAAATAAAATAACTTACAAATTCTTAATTGCTCATCTAGACTTTTAGCTATTTCTAATTCTCCATCTATCCATTAAGCTTGAGTCTAGAACACTCATCACTTTGATCCTAGCATATTTCCCAGTGATAGGAATAAAAATCCGACAAGACCTATCATTAGGGCAAAAATTAAAGGATTTCAAATCTTGGCGATGAGGGCCCATTTTGAGTAGATCGACCCCGAAATTATTTATATATTAACCTCTTTCTATTATTCTTGTATTGTGTTTTCCAACAGGCACACTTATCAAATTTTATAGGGCAATGGACAAACTCCCTTAAACTCAGCTTGTGGTTATCCATAGACCAACCTGAACCGGCGATGAGTTGGGCCGATGGATCCTATAGAAGACCGCATCTTGAAGACCATTTCTTTTATATATTTCTTCTTTTATGAAATATTTTTGTTGTATTTGGTTTTGGGACACTTTTATTTCCTTGTAATTTTCATTTAGGGCTAACCACCTTAAAAGTGGCAAACTTGTAATTTTGACCACTTTCTAACCCTAGGAGTAGCAAGTATAAATACTTGCTTAAGAGAGGTTTGAGGAGGCTAATTTTTATAGATTTGAGAGTACATTTCATGTGAGGATCAAGGTTCTCCTAATTGTAAATTAGACTCTTATCAATTTCAATCCCAAGAGTTGAAATTGTGGCGAGTGCAACACCTTGAAATTGTGAGTAATATCAATTTCATTTTGTTATGATTTCTTTTCTTCTCTAGTGTGTCATATCTAGGGTGAATTGAGATAGTTCTTAGACAGATTTGCTTCCTATTATTTTTGAATTCTTGTGCTTAATTGAGATACTTGCATTTGAATTCAGTTCTTCCTTTATGATTACTTCTTGAAATGTGATTTCACTTGTGGAAAGGGGTTCTTACAATTGAAGATTTATTTTGAGATTGTGAATTATTCACGTGGTTTATATGTGATTAGTGTGATGTTAGAAGAAATTATTATTGTGGTATCATAATTGCATCATTGAGTATTTAGATTTTCATTGCACCTTCACTAGGGTTCACGCAATTTTACCCTTTTGGAACTGGTTTTGTGATTGATTTGAGATTGTTTTCTTGAATCTTTTTTATTGTGCTCCAAGTGGATTTAGGCACAATCACCCAGCTTTAGAATATTCTACAAGACAAACTATTGGTGGGTGAGCAAACCATGGCTTAGTGAGTTCGTCCACCACTACTAACATTCAAGGAAGTTATCAAACATTAATTAGCATATCATAAAATCTATCTACATATGGAGTGAATGCATGTATGATGAATGCAAGCAACACATTCATGGGAGTCCAAAACCATGAAAGGTATAGATTTGCATTTTCTATACTTCGATTTACCTCTATACTTACCTGTATAGAGCACCTCACTTTACTTGAGAGGCTATCTAAGGGCATGGTCCCCAAACAAGCTTGACACATACTCGTCACTAAAAAAAAAATAACGAGTTAGTCTTGGTGAATTCCATGTCAAGCCATTCACTATTAATCAAATACTCAATAATGCCTCCGTGGCCAAATTAAGCGATTCAGTATCGGGGCATCTACCAACAATCAAACTATTATCAATGCCTTACATGCCTCAAATAAGAGTTATTCCAACCATTTTACCTCTAGCAAAATCAATTTTGATAAAATTACCATCGATGACACCAAGGTTTTATAAGTAGTAGCTTCTAAGAGCACATGTTGGGCTTTCTAAAGGCACATGTTGGGTTTTCGGTATAAAAATTACAAAAACATTTTAAAAAGACTTAAAAGGTTTTAAAAAGTTTCGACAAGTTTAAATAATTTTTGGCAAAGGTTGAACACTCTTCATTCCTTTCTATGTACCTATTGAATCATATACATGCGATGAGTAATCTAATTGTTTTGGCTAAGAATTAAGTTTACTGATTAATAAGGTGATCACATGGAAAGGGTATCATATAAATTCTTGATGTCTTATCTACCAAGTCTTCCCTAAGTTAACTTAGGTCTAAACTTTAAACAACCCAGGTCTACTTAAGTCTTCTCAAGGGTGTTAAGGAGAAAACTTAGTTTGCTTAATCTAAATTAAGTCAGTTAACTCAAGTTAACTTTTAGTTTGACTAAGTTGACTTAGGTTAACTTATAAAATATTGAGTTGTCTCTAGCTTTTGGAGCTTACTTAGGTTCATTTGGAGTTAAATCCTAGGTATATTTCCTTATCTAATAAATATTTTAGAAATACTATCTATGAAAATTCTTAAGAATTATAAGTGACATTTGATCTAGAATTTGTGACCTTTGATTTTGATTTTTAAGCCAAATCTATTAAGTGTCCATACTTATTTCCTTTTCCATAAGATATCTAGTTAGGATAAAGATCTTGCTATCATTTAATAGTTTAGTTTAGGATTGAATGGAACAAGTAGAAGCTATGGTTTTCTTTTAGAATTTAACTTTGATTTGCAAGTTTAGATTACTAAGATTTATCTCATAAGTTTGAGATTAGTTAGGTTTACTTAGTTTTGTGGGCAAGTCAACTTACATCATTACTCAAAAGGTCTTAAGTTAACTCGAGAGTTTACTTTCATCAACTTAGGTTTTTGTACTAGTAGACCTAAGCTAACTTAAGTTTGTCTTTATTTAATATGGAGTTGACTCAAGTCAATGCTTTAGTTTTAGCGAGTTGAATCAAGTCAATTATAGTATCCTAACCTTATTTGACTATCTCAAGGTGAGATTTTCTAGATTTAGAGACTAATTCATCTCGTAACTTTAGGTTTTTACAAGAAGAGTAGCTTTATTAGGAGATTGATTTGGCGATTTTCCTTGAGAAGTTGTGAGAAAATTTGTCATCAAGTTTATCAAGATGACTTCCTTGATAACTTCGTAATTGATGAGATCCATGATGAGAGTCAAGCCGGAAGAAGGAATGTAGATCCTCTTGAAGTGCCGCCTGTGACCGATCATAAGAAGTCGAGCGAAACGACTCAAGGAAGCACTTAACGGTTGATAAAGGATGTCCATGAAGCCGGGAAGGATTGGGGCAATCATGAAGTTGGAACGGATTGGAACAACCATGGGAAGACCCTTGCTCTTATACAAGTCACACCGGACACGGGTTGAAGAGGGCGTGTACTTTCAAGGTACGGCCATGTAGGACTCTCAAGATTGCACAGAATCATACACGGTTAGATACGCGGTTAAAAGGCACGGTCGTATATGGAGTCAAGCAAATCCACAGAAAGATACACGGTTAAAGTACATGGGCGTGTATGTTGCCAAAAGTTGCACAGACAGATATACGGTCAAAGTACACGGGCGTGTATGTTGCCAGAAGTTGCACAGACAAGTACACGGCTAAAGTACATGGCCGTGTATCCCCTGTTGGCCAGCTTGTTCTGTTTCGCGTTTTTATGTCACTTAACTAAACCGCATCGTTTTGGACTTGTTTTTTTACACGAATTGTAACCCTAGTATAAAAGCTCCTAGGGTTTAGAACATTGAAGATTAGACATCATTGAACATTAAACACTTTTGAGAGGCACCTCTCTTGGTTCTTCAAGAACTTAATTCGAACTTATTGGATTGATTTCCATGGCGTTCATCCCGACTTATCAATCGGTCTTCCATCCCGATTGTGGCGTCTTCACTTTTATACCAAGGTTCTTGTCTCGCTTATAGACAACGGGTCGCGGTTTCCACTTTAGGTGTTTGGGCATCTTAGGCAACGAATTTCCGAACGTATTGGTATCGGGTTTCATCACGGGTTGGCGTGGTTCGTATCAGTTTGGTATCAGAGCTTAGGTTTGTCAAAACATCAAGTTCGGTTGAGGAAGGTAATATAAAAAAACCCTAACTCCAATCGTTCATATCAATTATCGTGTTCAATTCCGCAATATTAATTGTCTTTTGATAGTGTAGTATTTACTAGTCGATTGTAAAAAAAAAAAAGAAGGGAAAAGAAAAGAAAAGAGAAACGTGATCAAAAGCCAAAAACAGAGACAAAAAAAAATCGGATAGAAAAATAGAGGAAAATTTTACGAACGCTAGAGTTGGTTTTGAATTCTACGGAAGGAAATTGGTGTAGTTCAGGTTAGTTCCAAGCGAATTGAGAAGAGGAAATTGTTGAGTGATATCATCGTTGTTTGTGAGAATACACGAGTGACTGTGTGATATCATCATTTGAGCGAAACACGTAATGGAGTGTATCGTGAGGTTTGATCATATATATATTTGTGTTGTACTAATCTTTTCTGCAGGAACTATGTCGAGACAACATTCTCTTGAAGGTGAGAGGGGAAGGTTTGATGCTAGGTTAGTAATTGAGGCGTTGAGGGGAGAAATGAAGAGGATGTTCCAAGAGGGAATGGAACAAATTCATGAGACGGTAGAGCAAAGACTAGAGCAATCCACAAATGTATTCCAAGGGCGTAAGAGGGAGAGTCGTTCTAGGAGAGTACCGAGGGGTGGAGATGAAATGATGGATGATGACTTTGATGAGCCTTCTGTTGGGAGTTATAGAGGTTATAGTGGTCGGAATAGAGGGACTAGAGATTAGGAAGATAGAGGAGATAGGAATAGAGAAGATGATCAATTGAGTAGCATAAAGATGAAGATTCCTCCTTTCTAAAGGAAGAATGATCCCAAAGCGTACTTAGAATGGGAGAAAAAGGTGAAGATGGTATTTGATTGTCACAACTATAGTGGGAGAAAGAAGGTGAAACTTGCTGCCATTGAATTTTCAGATTATGCTATAGTGTGGTGGGATCAATTAATGTTGAATAGAAGAAGGAGTGGCGAGCCACCTATTGAGTCTTGGGAAGAGATGAAGAGAGTGATGAAGAAGCGGTTTGTACCTTCATATTACTATCGTGAATTGCACAACAAGTTGCAAACTCTGAGGTAGGGAAGCCGAAGTGTAGATGAGTACTTCAAGGAGATGGAAGTCACTATGATTAGGGCGAATGTAGAAGAGGATAGAGAGGCTACAATGGCTAGATTTCTTGCTGGATGAAATAGAGAAATCCAAAATGTGGTTAAATTGCAGCATTATGTAGAATTGGAGGATATGGTTCACATGGCTATAAAGGTTGAGAACTAGCACAAGCGGAAGGGTAGTAGTAGTGCACGATTTCAACAGGGTAATGGTTCATCCACTTGGAAGACTAATCAATGGAAGAAAGAAGAAAAGCCTTTATCGACCAAACTAAAAGGGGAGCTAAGGCAAGCGGGTTCTACTCCTAGTAATCAAGGTAACTCTGAATCTTCTACTTCTAGAAATCATGACATTAGATGCTTTAAATGTCAAGGTAGAGGCCATATTGCTAGTTAATGTCCAAATAGGCGTGTGATGATTTTGCATGATGATGGTGAGTATGAGACTGAGGGGGATAGTGAAGAAGATCATATGCCACCATTAGAGGATGCTAGTGATGATGAGGAGCCTGCAATGGGAAGGCTAGTGGCGGTAGTGAAGAGAGCTTTGAATGTGCAGGTGAAGGAAGAAGAAGAGGTGCAAAGAGAAAAATATTTCATACTAGATGTTATTTAGGAGATCACATTTGTAGTTTGATCATTGATGGAGGGAGTTGCACCAATGTAGTGAGCAATTTTATTGTTGAGAGGTTGGGGTTCAAAACTGTTAGACACCCTAGTCCATATAAATTGCAGTGGTTGAATGATAGTGGTGAGACTAAGGTGAGTAAGCAAGCCTTGATTGGGTTTCGCATTGGTAGGTATGAGGATGAGGTGTTATGTGATGTAGTGCCAATGCAAGCATGTCATGTGTGTTGTTGGGGAGGCCATAGCAATTTGATAGGAAGGTTGTGCATGATGGCTTTTCTAACAAGTATATGCTTGTTCACCAAGGGAAGAGCTTTAATCTTAAACCGTTAACACCTAAACAAGAGTATGAGGATCAGTTGCAGCTACAACAGTCGTTTGCAAAACACAAGGTGAGTGAAAAGCAGAGTGAGAGTGAGAGAGCAAAAGACAATGAGAAGAAAAAGGAAAATAAAAGTCGAGATCAAAAGGAAAAGGAGAGGAAGGCTGGAAAGAGTGTGAGAGGCCAAGTTGAAGGGGGATCAACTTTGGTGGTGAGTGAAAAGGAGAGGGCAGCCTTGCAAAAGGAGAGTTGTGTGCAAGAGCGAGTGTAGTAAGGAGAGCGTTAGTGATGAGGCAACCTATGTTGTTGCTGGTTTTTAAGGAAACATGTTTGACTACTAAGGACTTATCTAACTCTTTGCTTAGTGTGGTTGTGTCTCTTGTGCAGGACTTTGAAGATGTCTTTCCTGAGGAGAATCCAAAGGGATTACCACCTGTTCGAGGTATTGAGCACCAGATTGACCTTGTACCCGGAGCATCAATTCCAAAACAGCCAGCTTACAGGAGCAATCTAAAGGAGACAAAGGAACTCCAAAGGCAGGTCGATGAATTAATGGAGAAGGGGTACGTGAGAGAGAGCATGAGTCCATGTGCAGTGCCGGTGATTTTGGTGCCTAAGAAGGATGGGACATGGAGAATGTGTGTTGACTGTCGCGCCATCAACAACATCACGGTAAAGTATCGTCATCCCATTCCTCGCTTAGATGATATGTTAAATGAGTTACATGGATCTAATGTCTTTTCTAAAATTGATCTGAAAAGTGGATATCACCAAATTAGAATGAAAGAAGGTGATGAATGGAAAACTGCATTTAAGACAAAATATGGATTGTATGAGTGGTTAGTAATGCCTTTCGGGTTAACTAATGCACCTAGTACTTTTATGAGACTTATGAACTATGTTTTGAGGACATTTATTGGAAAATTTGTGGTTGTCTATTTTGACGACATTCTTATTTATAGCAAAAGTTTGGAAGATCATATGTCACACTTGAGAGATGTTTTAAAAGTGCTTCGAAAGGAACAATTATATGCTAACCTCAAGAAGTGCACTTTTTGCACAAACAAACTTGTGTTTCTTGGTTTTGTTGTTACTGCGCAGGGAATACAGGTTGATGAAGAAAAGGTTCGTGTGATCCAAGAATGGCCTAGTCCAACCAATGTAAGTAATGTGCGGAGTTTCCATGGACTAGTGAGCTTTTACAGGAGGTTTGTGAAGGATTTCAGCACCATTGCAGCACCACTTACTGAGGTAATTAAGAAGAACGTGGGGTTCAACTGGGGAGAGCAACAAGAGAAGGCCTTTCAGACACTTAAACATAAGCTGACTCAGGCGCCGTTACTTACTTTACCTAACTTTACTAAAACGTTTGAAATTGAGTGTGATGCTTCAGGATTAGGTATTGGAGCAGTGCTTATACAGGAGAGAAGATCGATTGCATTCTTTAGCGAGAAGCTAAGTGGGGCAACCTTGAATTACCCTACTTACGACAAGGAGCTATATGCATTGGTTCGAGCCCTAGAGACGTGGCAACACTACCTTTGGCCAAAAGAGTTCGTGATCCACACTGATCATGAATCCTTGAAGTATTTGAAGGGGCAACACAAGCTGAACAAAAGGCATGCTCGTTGGGTGGAGTTCATCGAAACATTTCCATATGTCATCCATTACAAGCAAGGTAAAGAGAATGTAGTTGCGGATGCACTTTCTAGAAGGTATACTCTCTTGGTTCTTCAAGAACTTAATTCGAACTTATCGGATTGATTTCCATGGCGTTCATCCCGACTTATCAATCGGTCTTCCATCCCGATTGTGGCATCTTCACTTTTATACCAAGGTTCTTGTCTCGCTTATAAACAACGGGTCGCGGTTTCCACTTTAGGTGTTTGGGCGTCTTAGGCAACGAATTTCCGAACGTATTGGTATTGGGTTTCGTCACGGGTTGGCGTGGTTCGTATCAGTAATGTAGCCTTCTTCAAGAAGTTAACTAAGTAACCTCTCTTAAGAACTTACTTTGAGGTAGCTTTTTTGGGAAGTTAGTTAGAAAAGCTACATAGACAAGCTAATCATTTACATCTCTTAAAAGAAAAAAAATTCTATATAGATATTTAAAAGAATCTTAAATGGACTAAATAAAACTCTTATTTTATAAAGATTGAAGACTAACTTTACGTAATCAATAATATTTAAGGCTTAATTATAAAGTATAGAGAAGAATTGTAATTATTTGAAAGTCTTGATATTAGAAAAAAAAAATTTAGGAGCTATATTTGTTACACCTTGTAGGCCCTTAAGTTGTATAATTTCAGTCATATGTTGTATGGAAACCTAAGAATAGCCTCTTTATTATCCATGAGTTTGCCTTACTGCGTATAAGGCATACTAGTCCCTAAATATGGAAAAAAAAAACAACATAAGAAAATAATGAAAAATAGCATAACATATAGTCGACTATTCTATGTTCATTTCAGTTTAAAACATAGACCGTAAACCATTCTCTAAACCACGTGCTAATTAGTTTGTTTGCCTTCCTATAATACTGACAAGTGAACTTGATTAAATATAAAAAAAATCATATAAAATAAATGAAGACACTATGTGAGTGTCTTCGGGTTCCATTTGATAAAAAAGGACTCTCAATGTAAGGCTCTATAGTCCTTTAGCTCTTGCTCGGGTAATGGGTCCTATTGTTGAATTGGTTTGATTCCCATCATCTCCTCGAGCCTGTGGAAGATTTGCTCTCAAATCCAATGGGTCTTCATGAGTGACTTCTGATAAGTAGGGTGATAGATCTGCAACATTGAATGTAGCAAAGACACCATATTCTCTTGGTAACTTCACCCTATAGATATTAATGTTGATGTGTTTCAGAATTTTAAATGGTCCATCTGTTCTAGGTGAAAGTTTCTATAATTTCTTATGAGAAAACCTGTCTTTGCTAAGATAAATCAAAACTAGATCACCAGGATTATAAACCTTGGTTTTCCTGTTTTTGTTGCCTTGAAGTTTCTACTGCTCCTCAGTTTTCTTAAGATGCTCAAAAGCCTTTTGATGAAGCTTTTGAATCTCCTTTGCACGCTCTACTCCACTCAAACTTTCTTCCTTTGTTGCTGGATTAGCTATTAAATCCAATGGAAGGGTAGGATTATAGCCATACACGACTTCAAAGGGAGACTTATCGCCAATAGTTAGGTTATAGGAAGAGCTTAGAGACGTCGTGTTGCAGGTAGAAGAAGAACTTTAAAAGAACAATTACAAGATCTTACCACTATTGTTGCTACACTAGCAATACGGGTCGATCAGATGACATTGCTATAGCCACCAATGGCAAATCCACAGGCACCCCCGCCTTTGGTAGCCCCTAATGATGCACGTAGGGAATGAGTAGTGGGAGGAAATAGGGGTAGGAGATTAAGAGGAGATTATCATGCTTTTCGGGAGGAAAGGGATGACAACTTTGAGGATGAACTTAACCCTAACTGTGAGGTCAGGTCACCTATGGGTCTAGAATATGTAAAGTTACAAATGCCTTCATTTTGCTGAAGGGGTTTTGCAAAAGATTATCTAGGTTGGGAAGATAAGGTAGAGGGCATTTTTTAGTGTTATAAAATTAATGATCACACTTGGGTTGGTTTAGCAATAGTTGAGTTTACAGGATATGCCGCCTTATGGTAGAAGAGCCTTATCACTAGCAAAAGGAGAGATAGTGATGCTGAGATTCGTACTTGGTAGGAAATGAAACGGGTTACGAGGAAGAGGTTTATATTAGAGAACTATAGACAAGAGTTATTCATGAATCTCTAGACATTGAGATAGAGAGGTAAAATAGTAAAAGAGTGTCTAGGAGTTTGAGGCATTGATGATCCGATATGGAGTAGTCGAACCTCCTAAATAGACCATGGCACAATTTGTGTTCAAGTTGAAATATGGGATTACATGTATTGTAGAGCTACTGAGGTATGACACCATTGATGAGGCGATCCAATTGGCATTAAAAGTTGAGAGATAGAGGCGCACTAATCCGTATAGAGCATCGAGTAATAGGTTTGGAGCCACTACTAAGTTGCATGGATTAAATAGTCAGCAGGTTGAATAAGGGGGGAATTGATAAGGTTGTGGAATCAAATGCAATTGTTACTGATAGGGAGAGGGAAACTTCTAGAAAAGGTAAAGGAGTTGTTGGGGTTGATATCAAAAAAATAGTGCCAAGGTCATTAGGTGGGAAGATTCGTCAAACCTAATGCTTCAAATGCATAGGTTTTGGACACATAGTTGCTTGGTGCCCGAACAAAAGGGTGATGACTACTATGGAGGTGGAAAGTGAGGATGGCAAGGAAGAAGTACTTGAGCCTATAGATTTATCAACAGTGCTAAAGGAATATTATGAGGATCCAGATGTTGAGGTACATGAGGATAACGGTAATGATCAATATCTGGCTATTAATGTGCTACACAGGGTTAAGACTACATCTCTAGATATTGAGGACGTACGGAGGGAAAACCTATTCCATATTCCCTACAGGGTCCAAGGTAATCTTTGCACTCTTCTTGTTGATGGTGGTAGTTGCACCAATGTTATAGCTGTTGCATTTGTGAATAGATTGCAACTAGTCACTACACCTCATCCTAGGCCCTATAAATTGCACTAGTTGAGTGAACAAGACAGTTTGTATGTCACTCAAAGGGTTAAGGTTCTAATCAGCTTAGGGGAAAAGTATCAAGATGAAATTGTTTGTGATATTCTTCCTATGTGCACATCATATATATAGACCTTGGTTATTTGATAGGAGAGTGCTGCATGATGGGTTTAGGAACACTTATGTGTTTTAGAAGGATGGTGAACAGGTTATTTTGACTCTTATGTCACTAACTAAGGTACACGAAGCCCATGAATAGATCAATAAAACTACTAGAAAGAAGTCTGTATTATTGGGACAAAAGGAACTGGAAGACAATTTGAGTAGAGTGAAACAGTCACAAGAAATTTAGAAGCTTTATCAAATGAGTTATGTATGTTTCAAGAGGACTCAAGGGCAATTATGACTTTAGGGCAACAAGCATATGCAAACCAAGGTTTTCAATTCAAGTGACTTTTAGAAATTCTTATCTAAAACAGAGGACCCATTAGATTTTATGGCAAATCTTCCATAGGCCTAAGGAGATGATGGGAATCAAACTAATGCAACAACAGGACCCATTACCTAAGCCAAAGCTAAAAGACTACAGAGCTTAATAACAGAGAGTCCTCTTTGATCAAATTGAGCCCAAAGACATTCACATAGTTGCTTCATTTACTTTATATAATTGTTTTGTATTTAATCAAGTACACTTTTCGATATTACAGGAAGATGATCAAACCCATTAGCATTTGGCTTAGAGATGAGTTATGGTCTATGTTGAACTGAAATGGTGCTAGAAGACTAGCCATGTGTTGCGTAATTTCCATTATTTGTTTTTCCAAGTTTAGGGCATAGTATAAATACTTGTAAAGGAGAACAATAAAGAGACTTTTTGAAATTTTGCAGCTTGTTATTCACATGAAAAGGGGGCTTCCTCTCTTTTATAATACACTCTTATCAATTACAAATTAGGGTTGTGGTGAGTGGGGCTTGGATTGTTGTGTGTTGCATCAACAATTACAAGTTGTTCCTCATTCTACTAGTGTATCATATTTAGTAAGAATTTGAAATTTCGTTTTGTTCTTGTTCCATGGAAAATTAAGGTTCACGTTCATAATAAGGGATCTATGCTATTTTGTAAACAATTGTTCAATTGTTTCAACAATTAGGATTATTTGATTAAAATTGGTTTGGCATATCACTTGAGGACTTATGAATGTCTATGACAATTTTTAACCTATTGAACTTTATTAGACATATTCTTGGACATATATTTGCCTTATTATGACATGAATAGGGCTTTCCTCGAACAAGGACCTGAGCATGGACCTTGACAATGAACTAATCCCCAAAAGAAGGATCTAATACAAAAACACTCTAAAAGACTTTAATAAGATATGGGGTTAGTAATGTGATGCTAGAACAGTTTGTCTAAATAATAGTTATCATTATGTGTATTTCTCTATGTTTAAATAGGTTTTTCATAAAATTGTTAGATTTTACATAAAGATTATTATGATCTTTGAAATGAATGGCAAGGTGAGTACCAACAATGATTGTCTGATAGGAATCATATACCTATAGGACTTATTACCAGGGCAAGAGCCAAAGGGTTACAAAATTTAGTGATGAGGGTCCTTTTTAAACAATTAGACCTTGAGAATATTTGTTTAGTATCTTCTTTTCTATTACATATTTGTTGTGCATTCTAGCAAGTACACTTGTAGGTTTTTACAGGATGGTGGTTAAATTTGATAAAGCTCAGTTTGTGGGTTATTCACGGACCTACATAAGTCAAAGAAGAACCGGTCCAACAATTGTTCCATGGAAGTGAAGAATCGGCCACTTTTGAGGGTTTACTTTTAATTGTCTTTTGTTGATTCAAAATTAGTCACTTGTTGGTTTTATTTGTAATTTGGTTTTTTTTTGTTTTAACCATAATTATAGAAATTATAAATACTTGCTAAGTAGGTTTTAGAGGGGACTTTTTGAACACATATTTTTGGTTGCCTATTCACGTGAAAGGGTTCCATATTTTTCACAAAATGAGTCTTCAGTTAGCCGATCGATCAGTCAAATTCCCGAGAGAAGTAGTTGAAAATGTATTAGTGAAGGTGCAGGACTTCATCTTCCTGGCGGATTTCGTCATCCTTGACATGGAAGCAAATGTGGAGGTCCCTCTTATATTGGGGAGGCCATTTTTGGCTACTGCTAGAGCCATAATTGATGTTGGGGATGGGAAGTTAGTGTTGAGAGTGGGAAATGAAGAGGTCATAGTGAAAATGCCCGACGTCCTTAAACAAAGCCTGCACCATGATGATACATGCTATGCAATCAACTACCTCGACTTCGCAGTTTCGGATTCATTGCAAGACTTGTTTGATGAATGGGGAGAAAGAGCAACCTGAAAATATGGCGATTAGAGCAGTTGTCAATCAGCTTAATAATAATCCTGAGTTGAGAGAAGAAAGAAGCTTTGAAGGTATGAATAGATCTAACCTTCAAAGATCGAAACCTTCATTTGAGGAACCACCTGAGCTAGAATTGAAACAACTACCAGACTACCTTCAATATGCATTTTTGGAAGAAGATTCTAAATTTCCAGTCATAATTGCGTCAAATCTAGATCGAGATCAGCAGGAAAGGTTATTACATGTCCTGGGGCAATACAAGAAAGCAATTGCATGGAAAATTGCAGATATAAAGGGGATTAGCCCATCGCTTTGTACACACAAAATTTTGATGGAAAATTGTGTCAAGCCAGTGGTACAACCGCAACGCCGACTTAATCTAAATATGAGAGATGTTGTAAAAAAGGAAGTCATCAAATTGCTTGATGCAGGAATGAACTACCCAATTTCTGATAGCTCATGGGTGAGCCCCATTCAAGTAGTTCCGAAGAAAGGCGGTATGACAGTGGTACCGAATGAAAAAAAATGAACTCATCCCGATGAGAACTGTCACTAGATGGAGAGTTTGTATAGATTACCACAAGCTAAATGACGCAACTCGAAAGGATCATTTTCCTCTTCCATTTGTGGACCAAATGCTTGAAAGGTTAGCTGGACATACATATTACTATTTCCTCGATGGGATGTCTGGATATTTTCAGATTCCTATCGCACCCGAAGACCAGGAAAAGACGACATTCACATGCCCTTTTGGGACCTTCGCTTATCGACACATGCCTTTCGGATTATGCAACGCTCCAGCCACCTTTCAGCGATGCATGATGGCTATTTTTGAGGATATGGTAGGAGACAAGATGGAAGTATACATGGATGATTTTTCTGTTTTCGGGAATTCTTTTGATGAGTGTCTACACCATCTTGAGTTAGTGTTGCAACGTTGTGAAGACACTAACCTGGTCCTAAATTGGGAGAAGTGTCATTTTATGGCAAAAGAAGGTATTGTTTTGGGCCATAAAATCTCCAAGAAAGGCATAGAAGTGGATGAGGCAAAGATCGAAGCAATTTCTAAATTGCCCACACCATCTTCAGTTAAGGCAATACGAAGTTTTCTTGGCCATGCAGGGTTCTATCGACGATTCATTAAAGATTTTTCAAAAATTGCTAGGCCGATGACAAAACTCTTGGAGAAGGATACCTCCTTTGACTTCAACCAGGAATGCATTAATGCATTTGAACTCCTCAAGCAAAAACTCATCACTGCACCTATCATGGTCACACCAACATGGGACGTTCCCTTTGAGATTATGTGTGATGCTAGTGACTCGGCTGTGGAAGCTGTTCTGGGTCAGCGAAAGGATAAATACTTTCAACCCATTCATTATGCTAGCAAAACACTCACTCCTGCACAAGAAAACTATACAACCACTGAGAAGGAGTTGCTGGCAGTTGTCTTTGCCTTTGACAAGTTCAGACTATATCTCATCTTATCTAAGGTCATCGTATACACAGATCATTCCGCCTTGAAATTATTGCTGATAAAACAGGATGCAAAGCTACACCTCATTCGGTGGATCTTACTTCTTCAAGAGTTTGATCTTGAGATAAGAGATAAAAAGGGTGCCGAAAATCTAGCTACCGACCACCTGTCACATTTGGAGAATCCCTGTTTAGAAAGACCGAACGAAGTTGAGATCAACGATGAGTTCCCTGAGGAACGATTGTATGCCATCAAGACCGTTGAAGATGATATCATCCCATGGTTTGCTGATATTGCCAATTACCTAGTAGCAAAGGCCCTTCCTAAGGATATGAACAAGCAGTAGAAGAAGAAATTTTTCATCGAATTGAAGCACTACTACTGGGAGGATCCACATTTATTCAGAATTTGTGCTGATCAGATGATTCGAAGGTGTGTTTCCCATGAAGAAGGATGGAAAATCTTATTCCACTGTCACAGTGGGCCGACGGGAGGACATCATAATGCCAATAGGACGGCGCACAAAGTATTGGAAGCAGGATTTTACTGGCCGTCATTGTTTAGGGATGCTCAGAGATATATAGCTCGATGTGACTGATGCTAGAGGGATGGTAACATATCAAAAAGGAATGAAATGCCACAACACTACATATTAGAGTGTGAAGTATTCGATGTGTGGGGCATCGACTTTATGGGGCCCTTTCCTCCTTCCTTCGGAAATAAATACATATTGGTAGCTGTGGATTACGTCTCTAAATGGGTAGAAGCACAAGCCTTGTCGACTAATGACTCCCGGGTGGTTGTTAAATTCTTGAAGAAGCTCTTTTGTAGATTCGGGGTCCCACGAGCACTCATAAGTGACAGAGGTACACACTTCTGTAATTCGCAAGTTGAAAAGATTCTTAAGCGATGTGAGGTGACTCACCGTCTTGCTACGTCGTATCACCCCCAAACTAGTGGGCAAGTGGAGGTTTCAAACAGGGACCTAAAGTGTATCTTAATGAAGTCCGTGTCTCACCATAGACGAGATTGGGCCAAGAAGTTAGATGATGCTTTGTGGGCATATCGGACAGCTTACAAAAACCCCCTTGATACTACTCCATATCGATTGGTCTACGGGAAAGCTTGCCATTTACCAGTTGAGATTCAGCACAAGGCATTTTGGGCGATCAAATCTGCCAATTTAGATCTCAGCCGGTCTGGAGCACATCGAAGGATGCAACTTAATGAGCTAGATGAATGGAGGCTCATGGCATATGACAATTCATATATATATATAAAGAGAAAGCCAAGAAGTTTCATGATGCTCGGCTACCACGGAATGGACAGTTTAATGAAGGGGACTTTGTATTACTTTTCAACTCTAGGTTGAAATTGTTCCCTGGGAAGCTTAAATCAAGATGGTCCGGTCCAGTCCGAGTAAAAAAGGTTTTTCCCTACGGCACAGTTGAGTTGGAACACCTGGAGAAAGGCATTTTCAAGGTGAATGGCCAAAGGCTTAAGCATTACTTTGGGGACAAAATAGTTTTGGAAGAAAAGGAGGAGCTGAACCTCATTCTCATCTCTATTTGAGCTCTACCGGTTCATTACGTCGAGCTAATGACGTTAAACAACAACGCTTCTTGGGAGGCAACCCATGTTGCTTAAGTAAGTTTTTTTTTTTCTTTTTTTTTTTTCATCCATTGTTTTGGAGTAACTTTTGCAGGACAGCAAGCTACAGAGGGGCTAACCAAGTTTGGATTCTATGAAAGTCACCTTAATAGAGCTTCTTTTAAGCTCTAAGTGTGGGGAAATTCAGGATGGGAGACCTTTTCAAGGGAATGCAAGATGAAGTGATGATAGGTATGTACTTTGATCTGCACAACCGGGTACACTAGTGGTGTATCCGGTTTCTCACACATGCCAGAGGGTGTCTAAATTGACTTTGCAATACAAAAGGGGAATACGTCATGGTGTGCGCTCTCGTGCACTTCAAAATATGCTCATTGTGTACATATCAGAGATACACGAACAAGGTACACGCTCGTGTATCTGACCCACAGAACACCCCCTTTATATACACGAACAAGGTACACGCTCATGTATCTAACCTACAGAAAGGAATCCAAAGTACACGACCGTATACTTGGTCGTGTATCTAATTTTTCTATTCGTACTATAAAAGGCCTCCTCACTTCACTCTGCCATTTACACGACCCATTCTCCATTCGTGTATCTGACCCACTCACTCCCACTCTACTCCTCCATACCGTGGTTGTTCTTTCCACACCATAAATTTCTTCTGTTTCAAGGACTCAAGGTAAGTAAGTTTTCTCTTCTTCTTCTTCAATACCTATTGCAATACGGTTGTTGCTCGGTTTTCTTTTACGGCTACCATACATGCTTGCATCTATGATGATGGTATGATGAGTGATTTCGCATTTTGGAAGTCGATTGTTGATAGATCTGTAGACATTTTGAACTCATGTGAATGCATGTATGATTGATGTCATGAGTGGCTGCCAAACAAGTGAATCGACAGTTAGGGTTTAAACATGAATATTTGGGACTTTGATTTTGTGGGTTTCTGGAACAATGTTGTTGTGTTTTCTTTCCGATCTTCTTCTTAAAAACCAAGTTATGAGGCCTTTTTTTTTTTACGATGACTAAACTATCACACCTAGCTTCTTAGAATCAAGATTCGAACTTCATCGTTTGATGATTCTTTGGGTGTGTTGTAGTTACATTTTTTGCCTTCAGGAAGGTAAATTGATAATATACCAAAGCCACAAGACCTGATTCTGAACGTTCCTATGGTAATTTGTGCATGTATTAGATGGGTAGATACACAACTAGGTACACGATCATGTAACTTGGTTGTGTATCTCAACTATGCTATCTTCCTCCTTGTTTCGGAAACCCAATGCAAGTCCTATCATTTTCTTTGTGTAATTAACGAACCTAACCTATTTTGAGACCATTGTGATTGATTCAGATGGGCAAAAAGACTTGTGCAGTTAAACCAAAGTTTACCAAGAAGAAGAAGACCACCCCTGCTAAGAGGAAGCGGGATGGTGCTAGTTCATCCTCCGCTCCACCCCCCCGAAGAGTTGCGGAGGAGCCATGGAGCAAGAATCGGTTTGAAATTCTCTCACAGAAACCGTTTGGTGCACACCAATATTTGGATTGGGGCATACTAGAAGGGTATGGATTAGTTCAACCAATCAAGGAGATCCTTGCCACCGGACCATGGGAGGTCTTGTTCACCATTCAAGAACCAGCGTATAAGGATGTTACTCGTGAGTTCCTATCCACTATGCAGATACAGAAGACAGAAATTGAAAAAGGTTGGGATAACTCTTTCAGTTTTGAAGTGTATGGGCAACAGCACAACTGTACTATCTGCCAGTTCTGTTCTCTAATGGGATTCTACACTGAAGCTTTTACCTGAACACCTGAGTTTCGGGGTTTACATTGTCGTTGGCCTGCCAACATTAAGAATCAGGTATGTTGGGAGGAGTTGACCGGAAACCCGAATCAAGAGTACTTTCCATCTAGCTCTAAGGCCTCTCTAATTAAGGATGATTGCCTCAAAGTTTGTCATTGGCTCTTGACAAACACAATTGGAGCCCGAAAAAGCAGTAAGGGAGTTGTTAACAACTTTGAAATCTTCTATCTTTACAGCATCTCCCACGGATATCAAATTAATATCGGGTTGGAGTTGGCCTTTTATATATAGAGACAGGCACATGACTCTTGATCTAAGGGGATTTACTATGGTAGCTTCATCACTCATTTGCTGAAGAGCATGGACATTTTCCAAGACCTTGGGCCAGAGGCCGCCAAGTGCAATCAGGAAAGAATCTCTGATGGGTCGGTTGCCAAGTGGGGAGTGAAAAAATCACAGGAACTTCCCGCACTTCTAGCAGGCCGCATCCTTCTGCACAATCCTCCAAAGCTGCTCCTTCCTTATCTTCACCCGGTGAGTCTTCTATTCCCACATCGGAGCGGGTACTTGACCGCTTGGCATCCATTGAGAAGACCCAAGGTGAGATGAAAGTTCAACTACAGGGGTTGAAAAAGAAAGAAAAAAAATTTAGAAAATTTGTAGTTCACGCTTTCCAGTCGTTGGCTAAGTGCTTCCCAGCGGGGTAAGCCAGTTTGCCCACTTATGCCTCTTTCTCTGAAGCTGAAGAGGAAGTTGAGGCCAGCGGTGATAAAGACAAGGAAAACGAGGGAGAAAGTGAAGACAATACTGAGGAAACCACTGAGGAAGTGGAACCAATCATTGCCAAGGGTGAGGAAAGTGATGATGAAGAGGATGAAATAGACGAGAATGAAGATGATGAAAATGAGGAGACTAGTTCGGAATGATGAATGACTTTAAGTTAACTATTTTATTCTAAATATTCGAGGAGTGATAGAGCCATTTTATACTCAATCTTTATAGTATAAATTGTGTTAAATTATTATTGATTTTATAGAAATCATAAGGAAATGGTACTCTAATTCCATCATTGTGATAAATCAGGTTAAATGGAGTCAAGGATGCCAATTCAAGTAAATTAGAGAAGCCACCTACAACTTGGTTCAAAGACAAGGATTTACACCACCAGAGGGAAGTACATGGGCGTGTAATTGAAGTACACGGCCGTGTACTTGGTTTTGAATCAATAGGAAGATACACGGTTGAAGTACACGGCCGTGTATCGGAAGCACGGGTTGAGGCACGGCCATGGCTAAAACCGTGCCCCTCACTGGACAAGAAGGCGAAAATGTGGACTTTGCACACAGAGAGACACGGCTTAAGGAACGGCCGTGGTGGAAGCCATGGGAGAAACCGTGCTTGGAGCCGTGGTGGAAGCTAGACGTGCCAAGGAGAAGAAAGTGTGGAACATCAACCAGATGAAGGCACGGCTTGAAATCTAGCCGTGGGTGTAACCGTGGTACACACTGGACACGGATGAAGACTTGTAGATTATGCACAAATGAAGGCACAGCTTGAAATCTGGCCGTGTGTGTAACCGTGGTACACACTGTTCGCGGATGAAGACTTGAAGAATATGCACAGAGGATGGCACGGCTTGTCCCACGGCCGTGTGGTAGGGCGTGCCAGGCAGACGAATCTTCACTTCTCGAAATCTACTTGGAAAAGGAAAGACATTTTCGTATCTTGCTCGCAAAAGATCACGTGCTATCCCTCTAATAATATAAATAGAGCCAACCCTAGAGGGTTAGGGGCAATCTTTGAATCTTGGATCACCTTGGAGACAAGAAGGAAACGTACAGGCAGAGCAGGCAGCCGGAAACAGAGGCTTGCTATGTTTTTATTTTTATTTTTTGTTTTATTGATGAACATGAGTAGCTAAGCTATTTTTCTAGCCAAAGGGTCATAGATGTTTAATTCTCCACGAATTGTGAGGTCTAATTGACTTGTATTTATTCTATTGTTTGCTTTCGGGTATTAATATATCTTCTGATCGTTTTGTCATTATTATCTTTATTGATTGGTATGAATAGAGCTCTTCTACTCAATTAGCAAGTTAATATATTGTCAACTAGCACGTCAAATCCGTAATTGTTTGATTGTTCTAGTCTTAGTGACGCAATAACATGTTTGGTTATAAAAGAGATGATCGAATTCATGTTATGGAGGTGTATGATCATGTTTAAATAGGTTATCTTATAATCTACTGGCATGAATTGGTGGTCTCTCTAGATCTTAATGCTATTGATAGATTAAATCCTAAGCGCTTGTCTAGGGTTATTTAATCAATAAGAGAAATAATTCAAAGCGCTTGTCTGAGGTTATCGAGGAAGTAAGGAGAGATAGGTTGTTAGAGCTTGTTAATAACCATAACCAGTTTATCTAGAACTAAGAATAGAGAACATTTGCATCGATGATCAATTCCTTGAATTAAACTATCTTGATTCCTTTGGCTAGGCTTTTATTAATATCCGATTTTCTTATCTTATTTTACTTCATTTTGATTCACAAACAAAACCCCCCTATTTTTCTTTTCCCTTTTATTCTCCTTGAATAGAAATAAGTTTAACCAATCTCTGTGGATTCGACCCTACTCACCACTATATGCAAATCATATAATTGTCTAGAGTAGGTTTTATTTTTGTTGGATTCAACACCCATCAAATTTTGGCGCCGTTGCCGGGGAATGGTGTCAAATTTATTTCTATTCTTTTATGACTCGTTCTTCTCAGACAGGTAAACTAACTTATAATCCGGAGATTGAGAAGACTCTAAAGAGGCTGCGACAAGAAGCTAGATCATCCCCCGGACCGAACTTAGTATCGAACTTGTCTGATTCATCCCTTGATTCTGAAAAAGAGGACGACATGGCAAATCTCGAGAGAACCTTAAGGGAGTTGGTTGCACCGGATGTGAATCAACAACCACTTTGTATTCACTATCCCGAACTAGCCGTGGAATTCGAGTTAAAATCTGGGTTGATACATTTGCTACCCACCTTTCATGGTCTTGAGAATGAAGATCCTCACAAGCATTTGAAAGAGTTTCATATAGTGTGTTCTAGTATGAGGCCGCAAGGAATAACCGACGATCAAATCAAGCTACGTGCTTTTCCATTTTCTTTAAGTACTAAAGCTAAAGATTGGTTGTTTTATTTGCCTCCAGGTTCTATCACCACTTGGACAGATATGGTGAGACTCTTCTTGGACAAATTCTTCCCCGCATCCAGAGCCGCTGGTATAAGAAGAGAAATTTGTGGTATAAAACAAAGGGACACTGAGACTCTTCATGAGTATTGGGAAAGGTTCAAGCAACTGTGTGCAAGCTGCCCACAACATGGGATATCTGAACAACTCCTCATCCAATATTTCTACGAAGGCCTACTTCCGATGGAAAGAAAGATGATGGATGCTGCAAGTGGAGGTGCCATAGTAAACAAAACCCCTGGTCAAGCTAGGGAATTGATCTCCATTATGGCTGCCAATTCGCAACAATTTGGGTATAGGCATGATGCATCTTCAAGGAAGGTAAATGAGGTATGTGTGTCTAACCTTGAACATCAAATTTCTAATCTTACCTCCCTTGTGTAGCAGCTAGCTCTTGGAAAAACGCAGCAGGTGAAGGCTTGTGGAATTTGTGCTGCTCCCAGTCATCCGACCGACATGTGCCCCACATTGCAAGATGACAACCATGAACACGCCAATGCTGTAGGCGGATTTCCAGGACAACCGCAAAGGAAGTATGACCCCTACTCGAATACTTACAATCCTGGATGGAGGGATCATCCTAACTTCCGATATGGCAATAACCCTCAACATTTCCAACAATTCCAGCCAAAGCCATCACACCACGTACCCCAAGCTCCTTCCACTTCAGGTATGCCCCTTGAGGATACTGTTAAGTCTCTAGCTGTGAATACCAAACAATTTCAGGAGGAAACAAAGCAAAGCATTCAAAACTTGGAGAATCAGGTAAGCCAACTTGCTTCAGTCGTAAACAGGTTAGAAACTCAAGGTAAGTTACCTTCTCAAACTATTACAAACCCGAAGCAAAGCGTTAATGCAATTACCTTGAGAAGTGGAACAGAATTGCAGGGATCAAATAAGAAAGGAAATCTGTCTAATCTTGAGGAAGAGACTTCGACTCCGAGCCAGTAGGGCGACCAGATTAGCAAGTCTCTAGTTGAGCCATCGAAGGTCACATTGATACCACCTCCTTTCCCCTCCAGATTAGCGAAATCCAAGAAGGAAGTGGAAGAAAAAGAGATTCTGGAAACGTTTCGTAAACTCGAGGTAAATATTCCTTTACTTGATGCAATTAAGCAAATATCGCGCTATGCTAGATTCCTCAAGGACTTGTGCACTAACAAAAGGAAGCTGAAAGGCAATGAAAAGATTAGTGTGAGTGAAAATATTTCAGCTATTATTCAGAAGAAGCTTCCTCCTAAATGTAAGGACCCAGGTATGTTCGCCATTCCTTGCAAAATAGG
Source organism: Laguncularia racemosa (assembly GCA_037954665.1). Lineage (NCBI taxonomy): Eukaryota > Viridiplantae > Streptophyta > Magnoliopsida > Myrtales > Combretaceae > Laguncularia > Laguncularia racemosa. Next base: position 38,069 of record JBBMOL010000267.1, read on the forward strand.
TAGTCTTGGAATCGCTAAAGCCATGTGTGATCTAGGAGCTTCTATCAATGTCATGCCTTTGTCTGTTTATCAACGTTTAAATGTTGGTCCTTTAAAGGAAACGGGTATTATTGTTCAACTTGCTGATAGGTCCAATGTTTATCCTGAGGGAGTTCTAGAGGATGTTTTAGTTCAAGTCAATGGGTTGGTTTTTCCTGCTGATTTTTATGTGCTTGACATGGACGATAGTGATTCTCATACTTCATCACTGATATTATTAGGGCAACCATTCCTTAAGACTTCTAAAATGAAAATCGATGTAAATGATGGCACCCTCACTATGGAATTTGATGGTGAAGTGATTAAATTTAACATTTATGATGCCATGAAACATCCTAACGATATCTCTCCTGTTTTTATTACGGATGCTATTAACCCATCACCACAAGCACCAAGGCTGGAATCAAAATCCTTATCCGAATATTTAGCCAGGAACGTCTAGCCAAAGACGTTAAAGAAAGGCGCTTCATGGGAGGCAACCCATGTCAAAAAAAAAAAAAAAATTCTTTTAGTTTTGTTTTGCTTTAGTTTTGTTTTGTTTTAGTTTAGTTTGTTTTGATTTTAGTGTAGTTTTGAACTCTTTGGATCAGCTGCAGCAATGATACATATCATTAGATGACACTTTCCAGAGCTTAAAGGGAGCACTCCAATACCAGGGAAGTACCGATATTTCCTTTCTCTTATTCTCTAATGTCCTTTGTGTTGTTAATTCCTCTTCAATTGTGCTGAATTAGGAGCAGTGAGGACACTGTTCAAGCTAAGTGTGGGGGAGAGGATAATAAAATATAGAGAATAGAGAACTAACTTATACTCTGAATGTTTGTCCTTAAGCAATTTTAAGCCAAAGTTTTTCAAAATTATCATGAAATCTAGAGATTGTACTAAATGTTGTAATAAGCATCTACAAAATGTGAAATTGACTTATTCAAATGCTTTACTCACCCACTGCTGTGATTAGAATACATGGTTAAAATTAAGTAGTGAAATCCTTAAGAAACAAATTTACCTTGTATTTAGCTTTAGAATTGGAAGTCTAAGAGTAAGTCGAGTCCCTAAGTGAAAAATAAACAAGTTTACTTCTAGGTTATATTAGCTACTGTATACTCTTTGAAGTTGTTTGTAAAGCAATCATAACACTTAAAAAAAAAAAAAAGAATCAAGCATAGCCATTACTCCAATGATTCAACTAATTGAGTTAAGAGTATTCAAACTTGAATGTTAGAGTGAGGAAGAGTCCGTAGGGGTATCTCAAAACCCGGTCACTTGAGTGATGAGCTTGGGATGTTACCGACTCAATGAACTCACTATAACGATAAGAGTGAAAAAAGGCAAAAGTTCATGAAAAGAAGCGGGCAAAAACCCATTAAAATAGATGCTTGAATAAATCAAAAGAACATGAATGTAAACATTCATTGAATAAAACAAAGATGTATAAAAGGGAGAATATCTAGCAAAGAGCTTATACCATATGCTTTTACTTTATACTGCAAGGATTATATGCTTGATAATATCCAATGAAGTTTAATTGGGTGTTTTTCCTTAGTGGATTAAGTATTTACTTTTGGAATAAAAATTCTTTTGCTAAACATGAGGATTAAAGTTTGTTTTTTTTAGATTAGCTATTGAATTTTTTCCATAGTAATTTGATCACAGGAAACCAATTGGATTGAAGTAGTAGACATTAAATTACAAGTCATGAATTACAAATGAATAGATGCTTGGAATGATGAAAAGAAAGTTTGTATAATCTATGACAGATTTCTCAATTGATTTGATGCAATTGCTTGAGGACAAGCAAGATTTTAAGTGTGGGGGAATTTGATAGAGCCATTTTATATTCAATCTTTATAGTATAAATTGTGTTAAATTATTATTGATTTTATAGAAATCATAAGGAAATGGTACTCTAATTCTATCATCGTGATAAATCAGGTTAAATGGAGTCAAGGATGCCAATTTAAGTAAATTAGAGAAGCCATCTACAACTTGGTTCAAAGACAAGGATTTACACCACCGGAAGGAAGTACATGGGCGCGTAATTGAAGTACACGGCCGTGTACTTGGTTTTGAATCAATAAGAAGATACACGGTTGAAGTACACGGCCGTGTATCGGAAGCACGGGTTGAGGCATGGCCATGGCTAAAACCGTGCCCCTCACTGGACAAGAAGGCGGAAATGTGGACTTTGCACAGAGAGAGACACGGCTTAAGGAACGGCCGTGGTGGAAGCCGTGGGAGAAACCGTGCTTGGAGCCGTGGTGGAAGCTAGACGTGCCAAGGAGAAGAAAGTGTGGAACATCAACCAGATGAAGGCACGACTTGAAATCTAGCCGTGGGTGTAACCGTAGTACACACTAGACACGGACGAAGACTTGTAGATTATGCACAGATGAAGGCACGGCTTGAAATCTGGCCGTGTGTGTAACCGTGGTACACACTGTTCGCAGATGAAGACTTGAAGAATATGCATAGAGGATGGCACGGCTTGTCCCACGGCCGTGTGGTAGGGCGTGCCAGGCAGACGAATCTTCACTTCTCGAAATCTACTTGGAAAAGGAAAGACATTTTCATATCTTGCTCGCAAAAGATCACATGCTATCCCTCTAATAATATAAATAGAGCCAACCCTAGAGGGTTAAGGGCAATCTTTGAATCTTGGATCACCTTGGAGACAAGAAGGAAACGCGGAGGCAGAGCAGGCAGCCAGAACAAGAGGCTTGCTATGTTTTTATTTTTATTTTTCGTTTTATTGATGAACATGAGTAGCTAAGCTATTTTTCTAGCCAAAGGGTCATAGATGTTTAATTTCTCCACGAATTGTGAGGTCTAATTGACTTGTATTTATTCTATTCTTTGCTTTCGGGTATTCATATATCTTCTGATCGTTTTGTCATTATTATCTTTGTTGATTGGTATGAATAGAGCTCTTCTACTCAATTAGCAAGTTAATATATTGTCAACTAGCACGTCAAATCCGTAATTGTTTGATTGTTCTAGTCTTAGTGACGCAATAACATGCTTGGTTATAAAAGAGATGATCAAATTCATGTTATGGAGGTGTATGATCATGTTTAAATAGGTTATCTTATAATCTACTGGCATGAATTGGTGGTCTCTCTAGATCTTAATGCTATTGATAGATTAAATCCTAAGTGCTTGTCTGGGGTTGTTTAATCAATAAGAGAAATAATTCAAAGTGCTTGTCTGAGGTTATCGAGGAAGTAAGGAGAGATAGGTTGTTAGAGCTTGTTAATAACCATAACCAGTTTATCTAGAACTAAGAATAGAGAACATTTGCATCGATGATCAATTCATTGAATTAAACTATCTTGATTCCTTTGGCTAGGCTTTTATTAATATCTGATTTTCTTATCTTGTTTTACTTCATTTTGATTCACAAACAACCCCCCCCCCCCCCCCCCCCCCCCCATTTTTCTTTTCCCTTTTATTCTCCTTGAATAGAAATAAGTTTAACCAATCTCTGTGGATTCGGCCCTACTCACCACTATATGCAAATCATATAATTGTCTAGAGTAGGTTTTATTTTTGTTGGATTCGACACCCATCAAGGACCTCATTCTATTGAGCTAGACTCTTCCTTGCTAGATGACTGTAATAATGACTGATCTCTATTTACTCTTTTACCTTTCGTTTTTGTTATGTTGAACTTTGCTGATCTAGGTGCTATCCTGCGAATGCAACTGGTCCCATAACTTTCCTTGGCGAACTTCATCGATATAGATGATCGACATTCTGCTAGCTATGCAATTGGTCCATCACCTGTTTAATCTTGGGAAGTCTCAGTTCCTTTTCTTTTTATTTTTTCTTTCTATCTCTTTATTTCTCATTACGTTCTTGAATGATAAAGACATTGGGGACAATGTCTCAATCTAAGTGTGGGGAAGGGGATACTAAAGAAATTTGATAAGGATTGTGCTGAATTGTATGAGTCATTAAAAAATTTCCCCTAATTTTTGTTTTTCTCTTTTTGCTTGATAATCGAATTTTGAAATCATGATTGCAAATTACATAGTATTTTAACATTTAGTGAATGAATTCCTCTAAAAGAGTGTTGTGCATGTCACCTTTGTCTTCTTTGGAACATTGATACTTAGTCAAAGTTATGGGATAAAATCGTTGTGAAACTCAAAGATGTTGAGAGCCATTTAATCTTTCATGAAAGGGCAAATGAAATGATTCTCTTAGTGATCCTTCTTAGAAGATCTCTTTAAAGTAATAATTTAATGAAAGCATGTTATACTTGAAAAATAAAGGATTAGTTAGTATGGGCAGGCTTTGGTCTCTCAAAAGAGCGAAGTTTGGCTTTGGTCCCTCAGAAGAGCGAAGTTTGACTCCGTTACTAACTAGTCAAAATAATAAGTTAAGGTAATAGAGGTTCGATGGGGTTCCTTTAAAACCTGGTCACCTAAGGTCGTCTGGCCTGAGATCGGCCGACCGAGGAAATTACCGTAATAAAATGAAATACCATAAAGGCAAAAGTTGAGAGGGTCTTGTAACTCGAGTAATTAAGCCCGTAGGAACGCCCTCAATTGAGGGGATAACGTTCGTTAACTTGGGTGACGAGCTTAGGATTATCGGCTGAAAACTCGTTACATGGGTTGCAAGATCCTAAACAAAAAAAAAAAAAGAAAGGGATGAAACCAGTGAACCATTACAAAGAATAAAATCTTTGAAGAGATCAACCAAAAAGGAGGAGGAATCCAGGAGAAACATAGATGCAATGTATTTTCATTATTGATTGCTTCACTAAGAGAGATAATTGAGAAGATATTAGACTTTTTAATGGTGGTTGAAATGTACCACGTTTCCTTTTTCTTTGATTGATCTTGTGTCTAATTTTGATCATGAAAGCCATTGTTATAATGAGAAGGGTAAAGCTTGGTTTACTCTAATTAATCCTTGAAATTTGACTAAAGTATCTTTGTTACAATACTTTCATGATAAGGTGAGAAGCACACCCATTAGATTGAGGGATTGCATTGAGCTTTAAAGATTAAAATTCATAAATGCTAATGTCTGAGTAGTATTATTTGGTAACGATAATCATGATTAATGAGAAGTTTGATTAATGTTTTAATTTGCTTGAGGACAAGCAAAGATTTAAGTGTGGGCAAAATACCCTTATCTAGAGTAATGAAATTGTGCTTTATTATTGAATTTTTAGATGATTTGTTGAAGAAAAGGATGCTTAATAGAATGAATGTTAATTTCAGGATCCTCTAGAGTATTTTGGAGCTAAGGGAAGGAGTTTTGAAGAGTCGGAGCAAGTTTGGAAGGAATTGGATACATTACATGTGAAGAGAAAGAATTCTGGAAAGTACACAAGCGAGTTACACGCCCATGCACTTTGCTGTTTTATTTGTGTATATTGAAGCGGATTTCTGGAAAGTACACGAGCAAAGTACACGCCCATGTACTTTGCTTGTGTATCTAAGTTTTGCTTCTATTCGATGATGTTTCAAATATACGACCAATATACACTCCCATGTACTTGCTCGTGTATATTCACATAAGTACACTTGGAAGCAAGCATGAGATATACGAACGAGATACACTACTTGTGTATCCGCTCGTGTATATATCCAATCGGGGTACATGTATAAATAGACCGTTAGTTTGCACTAGAAACAGAGATTACGAATTTTTTATTGGCTCTGACTCTCATAACAGCAAGGGAAAGAAGATTCTGTCGATTCCAAAGGAGATTGAAGCCCCACGAAGAAGAAGATTCTATCTTTAAGGGTTGTGACTATGAATTTTATTTATTCTTCCAGTAATTGCATTTCTTTTGTCTAATTTATGGAGGAGTAGACCCTAAATCTAGATTTTATTTGAAACTTCTCTGTCATGTGATGAAGAATTGGTTTTTAATGCGAAGTTGTTAGCTTTCTTATGATTAATTGCATGCCCTTCAATTGTTCCTTAGATTCATAGATCCGGAATATGAATTTATGCATGATATCATATTAGTTAATTGAGAAATTGCTCTTATGATTAGATTTAATGCAATTAATGAGATTTGATTGTTCTTCTAGAGATAGGAAACAAGAGTCTTCTGTTTACATCGATTATTTTGATGCGAATTCATGTACTTTATGTAATTCTAGGTTGCTATTAACTAAGGAGAGATCCTATTTGATAAACCTAGGATTAGATAGGTTAATATACTTGATAAAGTAGTTAACTTGACTAGAGAATTCGACAGTATAAGAAGTCAATTGCGTCAACTTCATAAATCTAATGAATTACATGATAGAGAAGGAGTAGAATAAGATCTAGGTTGCTTTTGTTAGTTGATAAATCTTCAGAACCATTGTTGTTAGTGAGTTATTAGTTTTAAGATTAGAGTAATTAAGTTTCAACCAACATATTTAAGCGGCGATTAGATAATAGGAACGGAGTTAGTACTAGTAGTTGGTGTATCTCTAAGGGACGACCTTGTGCTTACTCGCTATATTACGCTACGATAGGTGCGCTTGCCTATTGCTTCGTAGTAAGATTAAGAACAAGAATTCAATTTATTAAAACTACGATTGGCAACGATCAGTAAGTTTTTGGGACACTTTTATTTTGTTAAAATTGTTGCTTTTAGGACAGGCCACCCTAAAGTGGCATACTTGTAATTTTGTGGACATTTTAACCCTAAAGGGAGCAAGTATAAATACTTGCTTAAGTAGGGTTTTGGGGGAGAGTTGAAACTTACAGCATACACTTTTCGTGTGAGGGATTAGGGTTCTTCCTAATTTCATTGGCTCTTATCAATTTTAATCCAAAAATTGGAATTATGGCGAGTTGCAACATAGAGAATTGTGAGTAATATCATTTCCCTACATTATGTTTTTCCTTTTCTTCACTAGTGAGTCATATCTAGGATTGATTAGGGTGGTTCTTTGATCTGAAATTGATGTGCCTAAAACTAAGATTAAGCACATGCAAAAGCAATTTGAAAGATAAACAAACAATGTCAATTAAACTAGCTTCCAATCACATGAACAATGGTGTCCAATCTCACTACTTGTAACCAATTCCACAACACCATGTGAACAAGATTGAAATGAACCAAATATGTTCAGCTCTAATACCAAAAGATGATGTGCTCAAAAGGGGTTTTAAGCACATGCAAATGAACCAATTAACAATCACTAAAAGGACAAGATTAAATCAGTTCCAAAAGGGTATTAAAAGTTGCGTAAACCCTAATTGTGTAAGTTGATCCGAATGTTAAACTTCAAGGAAATAAAATCACAATGATGAAATCCTTAATTGAATCACTAAATCAAACTTAAAATCCCAAGAGATTTCCAATCATTAACAATCAACAACAAGGTCGTGATCCTCCTTCCCAACAAGGTCAATTCACGCCACAAAATATAGCAAAATTGATGGTTAAAACAAATGCCAAAACCAATCAATTTTATAACATGACAATGAAGTTACAAATGAAATTAAATTCAGATCAAGAACAATCCTAATCAACCTTAGATATGACTCACTAGTGATGAAAAGGAAAAATACAACAAAGGAAATTGATATAACTCGCAATTCTCTTTGATGCCACTCGCTACAATTTCAAATTGAAATTGATAAGAGCAATTGGATTTAAGATGAACCCTAACCCTTACACGTAAAGTGTATATTTTGAATCAAAATCCTATAAGACCTATGATTAGGGTAAGAACTAAAGGATTTCAAATCTTGGTGATAAGGGTCCTTTTTAAGCAAATCGACCCCAAAATTATTTTCTTGCTAACCACTTTTCTATTATTCATGTATCGTATATTCCAACAAGCACACTTATCGTGCTTTACAAGGTAGTGGACAAACTCACTAAGACTAAGCTTGTGAGTTATCCATGGACTGACCTAAACCGAAGATGAGTTAGACTGACAAGTTGATTTGAAGACCCAGCATGTTAAGGACTATTTTTATTTGTTTGTTATTTATTTGGAATCATTTATATTGTAAGTTTTTAGGACACTTTTATTTATTTGTAATTTGTGTTTTAGGACCGGCTACCCTATAGTGGCATAATTGTAATGTTTGGAGTATTTTTAACCTAATAGGAGTAAGTATAAATACTTGCTAACTAGGGTTTTAGAGGGACATTACATTTGACATCAAAATATGCACTTTGTGGCCATAAGAGACATCTCTTGCAAGCTTCTACTCTTATCAATTTCAATTATGGAATTGTGGCGAGTTAGCTTAGGAATCCTTGTGAGTTATATCAAGGTTATTTCTAAGTTACATCTAATTATATCTAGTGAGTAATATCTAGTTTGTGATTGGATTGGTTCATTTTGTTTTATTTCATGCAATTAGGGTTCCTTGTTCATTATATGGTTCAAGCCATTTGTTAATTGAGGATTGGAATCAATTGTGTTGTTTATTGAATTGGTCTTTGTCTAAGTAGTACACGCTAATGTGGAGTTGTTAGTTCCTTATTTACATTTAGGGAATTGTTCATCAATTTAGTACACGCCATTTGTGGATTTATCTAGTTGGTTTATCAATTAGAAAGTATACTTTGTTCTTTGGATTTTAGGCACATCATATTTGTATTAAAGCTTGTGGTTTAAGAGGAGGGATTTTGCAATTGAGATTTTAAAATTTAGGATTCTTAACATCTTAATCCGAAATTGTGAAGTAGAAATTGAATTGTTTAATAATGTTGTTGAGGAGTTGTAGTTGCTGCTTGTTGTTGTAGATGTGGAGCAATTGTGAATCATTATCATCTTGTTGTTGACGTGAACTTTGAAGGAAAAATAAGAAGTGTATTTCCTAGTGTTTGTTGTAAAATTGGAAATACAATATTTTTGGTAAAAAGGGAAGTGTGATCCTTATATGATTTTGGAATTGAGCATTGTTGGGTGTAAATTCCAGATTTGAAATTGTGTGAAGAATAGGAAAACATTTGAAATTCAAACATCCATTAACTTGAAGTAGTTATTGAGTAGCATTAAGGATTGTTGTTTGAATTTGAATTATCTTACCTTTTATGGAGAAGGTTGCATTTAGTGGAATTATTTGAATTGTTGTTGCTACTTTTGTTGTGAGATTCAGTGTAAGGGAATTCAACAAGAAGTGTTGTGTGTGTTAAGGCAAGGAAGTGATACATTTAAAGTATTATTATTGTTGCTTGAAGGAGTACACCGTGTGTGTATGTAGTGTGAGTGGCGGTGTGACTTATTGTGTGTGTGTAAGTGTGAGTGATGGTGTGGATTATTGTATGTGTGAAGTAGTGCTAAGTGATCTTGAAGTGGAAGTGAGGAGTAAGAGTATTGATCCTTTGTGATCAATTAAAGAAGTGTGAATTGTGTAATTTATTTTCAGAAGTGAGGAGTAGCAAATTGTGATTTTAGATTTGAATTTTCAGAATTGAAGTATGAGTTAAGAAGCAATTGGAATTTCAAAACACACATTAAGTGATTGTTTAATTGTGTGCCATTTGAATTTGAAACAACTTCTTAACATTTGTGGAATTTTGCACTTATTGAACTCCTTTTTGAATTTAAAAGTGAGCTGCCTTATTTTGTATTGAAGTTATGGTTTTTGTTGTAGTTTGTGGAAGTGGGAAGTGTACCGTGGCTTGAGGATTGTATGTAGTGTTGTATCTTTGTAAATTTAGTAAAGGGTGTGTACATTTGGTGTTGGTTATTGTATATGTTGTCAAGATCATTGATGCTAGTGGCATGAAACATTGTGAGTCGTAAGCATAAGGGGAGTTTGTGTGGCGGTGAATGGTGTGTTGTGTATGTGTTTTCCTTGCTGCCAATTATGTATTTAAGTGGTGAGAAGCCAAGGCAAGAAAAAGGAAATTGAGTAGTAGAATTTGAAATTCAAACAAGTCATTAAAGTGTGAAAGTAATTGAACTAATTACTTAAACACTTATAGCTGAATTTAATTCTACATACTTGAAAGTAGTTGTATGTACTTCATTTGTGGCTTGGTTGTGTACATGAACCATAGAAGGTTAAGGATAATTATTGTGTTGTTGGGTTTAAACATAATCATGTGTAGTGAAATGTTTCATTCTACTAATGTATTGTGCCAGATATTGACTACTTTTACAACTAAGGATGATAAACAAAAAGAAAATTTGTTCCATACTTCTTGTAGGGTACAAGGAAATTTATGTGTCCTTATAGTTGATGGTGGTAGTTATACCAATGTGGTAGCAACATCGTTAGTATCGAAACTAAAACTTGCCACTACTCCACATCCTAAACTGTATAAATTACATTGGCTAAATGATCGGGATAGTCTTTATGTGACCTAAAGGGCTAGGGTACCCTTCAGTATAGGGGACAAGTATTGTGATGAACATGAAAGTGATATTATTCCTATGTGTACATCCCATATATTGCTTGGCAAACCATGGTTGCATGACATGATGGTATTACATAATGGGTATAGAAATACTTATATGTTCCAATAGGATGGTAAATGTATATAGTATTGAACCTTATGTTGCCATCAGAGGTCTAGAAGATGCAAAGACATATAAGACAACCATTACAGATTCCTAAGGATCATAACCACATGATCAAATCTTCAAAGGTTCCTGAGATTTTTTTGTACGGATTTGATATGCTCTAATACCAAATGACATGGATTTGGAATGCTCTGATACCAAATGACACAAAATTGGGATTGCTCTGATACCAAATGACATGGAATTGGAAATCGAATTCCTTTCACACAAATCAAATTGTCAATACCAATCAAATGTTACAAATTTTTAGGGTTTTCTGGATTTTGGTACTAACAAATAGAATCAAAGGATATGGATAAAATTACCAATCTATAGATGCCAAGATTCATAAAATTTAATTAATTTGCAATCAAATAGAGACCATGTTCTATAAATCAATTACTTAAGGTTAAAGAATTCTAAGAATTTAATAACGATGCTCGCCATAAATTCTATAGGAACTAAGAATTTGATAAGAACAATATAAATAAAGTGAAAATCAATTCTCAATATTCAAGAATCCCTAAAAGAGGATTCACACACACGCTCAAAGTGTTTGCTTACAACCAAAATATCATCTATCCTCGTAAAAAATCTAAAGACACTATTTATATCATGTCTAAAACAAATTGTGCGACCTGGCGGCCTCCATTTAGGCCGGCACCAAGGCCAGCGGCCTACATTTAGGCCGGCTCCAAGGCCGGCGGCCTTGAAGCTAACTCGGCCGGCCTTGAATAAAGGCCTGTCGAACTTCGCCTTAGGTCCTCCCGACGCTTATGTCTTCCTTTTTTGGACCCCGTATTGCCACCTAGAGCTCATATTGACTTTGTTTTCTTTAGTGCTCATATCTTAGCTCTTGGAATCGTATCATTCCCTCCATGTTGAAAACGATTCGACCTCAAATCTTTATCGACCATCCTACTAGACCACATAAACATACTCCTCTTTCCCTTAGGCTTCTTAAGGCAAATCAGCCTTATTTGTTGTACGTCAATTGGACTCATAGGAAGAAGCTTGTATGCCTTGTCCTATTGCTGAATGGTATACTCATTAGTGTATCCATCATACTTGGCTCTAAGGTCATACTGCCAAGGTCTTCCAAGGATCAAATGTGTAGCTTCCATGGGAACTACATCATAAACAATTTCGTCAGTATAATCACCAATAAGTAATGGAACACGAACCTATTTGTTTACATAAACAGCTCCCTGTAGACTCAACCAATGAAGTGCATAAGGTCTTAGATGCTGCTCCACTTGTAAACCCAACTTAGTAACCCAGCTTGCTGAAGCAACATTAGTGCAACTGCCTGTGTCAGCCACAATCAAACAAGTCTTCCCTTACACCATGCCTTGGATATGAAATAAATTGGCTCTCTGATTATGAATAGCCTCATCTTGCTTAACCATTAGCAAGTCTCCCTGTACTGGATTCATTATAATGTCTTCATCTTCCTCTTCTGCCTCAGTACTCTTCTGTTCTTCTTCCTCACTCTCAACTTTATCCCCCCTTATGAACATAACCCTTTTATTAGGACATTGAGAAGCAATATGGCCAAGTCCTAAACACTTAAAACATTTGATATCCCTGCTCTTTTTTGTTGTGTTTGGTCAACAGCCTCACTAGCGACTGCCTTTCCCTTTTCCTTCCTTTCCTTCTCCCTCTCACCATCATCTGCTTATGGTGGTGATATGATTTCTGATCCCGCCTGCGCTGATGCCGCTCAACCCGACTGGTTAATTTAATCACATCCTCAAGAGTTTGATAATGTTGGAGTTCCACTACATTGGCAATGTCCATCTTCAACCCATTGATGAAACGAGCTATGGATTCATCTGATGATTCCCTAATATCACATCTTGCCATTAGTGTCTCAAATTCCTTCACATACTCTTCTATGCTCTTCTTACCCTGCCTCAAGGATTGCAACTCCATCAACATCTCTTGTTTATAGTAGTCTGGCACAAATCTGCGTCTCATCAACCTTTTCATCAAAGCCCATGAACACACTTTCTCCTCATCAGCCCTACGTCTCTCACTTTGTAATTTATCCCACCACAAACTAGCATATTCAGAGAATGCTAGAGATGCCATTTTCACCTTCATGCGCTCATCCCACTCATAACAGTTAAACACCTTCTTAACCCGTGGCACCCAATCTAGGAATTCCTCTAGTTTACACTACCAGTGAAAGGTGGAATTTTTAGCTTAATGTCTTCAATCCCCTTACGCTTGTCATCATTGTTTCCTCTCCTACTCCTTTCACTACCAACGTCAGATTCACCACTAGAATGTCTCCTCCTAATTCCTACACCACTATGGCTTCTTCTATCCTTAACCTCCAATCTCTCCATAATCAATCTAATATTTTCTTGGATTTGATTGAACTCAGCCCTAGTCACAACCTCACCCCCATTATCAGCATCATTCCCATTGTTGTTGTTATGAACACTTCCATGCGATGACATCTCTACCAATCAAAATTTCAGCAAAGATATTCATAAGAACACAATTCTCAACAACAGCCCCAAACACCAATCACAGCAATTCAACACTCAACAATTGAATTCAACAAAGATATTCACAAAACCCCAATTCTCAACAACAGCCCAATCACCAATTCAACGCCCAACAGTCAAATTCACAGCAATACATATCAAAATAAATTCCTAAATTTCCCAACCAACAGTAGTATTGAATTAAAACTACAATTGAGTTTAGATTCAACAACCTTACCGATTTAACCACGGTCTGATCGAATCCTTTGCTCTGAATCCTTATGAATCTATGAATCTAACCTTTGCTCTGATACCAATGATACGGATTTGATATGCTCTAATACCAAATGACACGGATTTGGAATGCTTTATACCAAATGACACGAAATTGGGATTGCTTTGATACCAAATGACATGGAATTGGAAATCGAATTCCTTTCACACAAATCAAATCGTCAATAACAATCAAATGTTACAAATTTTTAGGATTTTCTAGATTTTGGTACTACCGAATAAAATCAAAGGATATGGATAAAATTACTAATCTATAGATGCCAAGATTGATAAAATTAAACTAATTTGCAATCAAATCATAGAACGATAGAGACCACATTCTATAAATCAATCACTTAAGGTCAAAGAATTCAAAGAATTCAATAATGATGCTCGGCACAAATTCTATAGGAACCAAGAATTTGATAAAACAATACGAATAAAGTGAAAATCAATTCTCAATATTCAAGAATCCCAAAAGAGGATTCACACACACGCTCAAAGTGTTTGCTTACAACCAAAATATCATCTGTCCTCGTAAAAAACCCTAAAGACACTATTTATATCATGTTTAAAACAAATTGTGTGAAGCCATTCAAGGCCGGCGGCCTTCATTTAGGTCGACACCAAGGCCAGCGGCCTACATTTAGGCCGGCTCCAAGGCCGGCGGCCTTGAAGCTAACTCGGTCGGCCTTTATTCAAGGCCGGCTTAAGGCTAGCCGAACTTCGCCTTGGGTCCTCCCGACGCTTATGTCCTCCTTTTTTGGACCCCGTACTGCCATCTAGAGCTTGGATTGACTTTGTTTTCTTTGGTGCTCGTATCTTAGCTCTTGGAATCGTATCATTGTTAGTTACACGAGCCCTATAGAGCACAAAATTTGTCAGACATAGATGTGCCAACCTTCAAAGGATCCTGATGGTTAGAGTCGGATGAGCAGACCACCAGATGACTAAACTATTCAGGGGCAATTGTGTTCACCTTCAGAGATATTAAAGGCTCATTAGTAGTTGAGTAAACCTTTAGGGGATAATGAGGGTCAGAGTGATATGAGGAGATCACTAGAGGGCCAAACTATTCAGAGACATTTGTGTCCACCTTCAGAGGTTTCAGAAGGCCATGAGCGGTTGAGCTAACCATTAGAGGGCCATGAGGGTCAGTAACATACAGATGAGTTAGAAAAGGAGGAAACAATATCAGTGGAGCGGGTTAAGATAGGGGAGACCTTAGTGGATAATGAGTCATTATTTGTGTTGCAAATGAGATACATCTTATAAATGGAGGAGAGAAAGCAATCACCCCTTATGGTATTTCAAATATTGGGATTCTGCAGTGATACTTTTTCAAGTGGCTTGCTAGGAGGATATAGAGTCTCTATTGCATTTGACCTATCAGATTTGAGGACAAATCTTTTTAAGGCTCGAGGAGATGATAAGAATCAAAATCCTACAAAACCTATCATTAAGATAAGAACCAAAGGATTTCAAATCTTGGCAATGAGGGTCCTTTTTGAGCAAATTGACCCTGGAATTATTTGCTTACTAACCTCTTTCCTATTATTCATGTATTGTATATTCCAACAGGCACACTTATCATGCTTTATAGGGCAATGGACAAACTCACTAAGACTCAACTTATGGGTTATCTATGAACCGACCTAAACCAAAGATGAGTTAGACCGACGAGTTGATTTGAAGACTCAACATGTTGAGGACTATTTTTATTTGTTTGTTATTTATTTATAACCATTTTTGTTGTAACTTTTGAGACACTTTTATTGGTTTGTAATTTATGTTTTAGGATCGACCAGCTTATAGTGGCATAGTTGTAATTTTTAGAGTGTTTTTAACCTAATAGGAGCAAGTATAAATACTTGCTAAATAGGGTTTTACAGGGACATTACATTTGACATCAAAATGTACACTTTGTGGCAGTAAGAGACATCTCTTGCAAGCTTCTACTCTTATCAATTTCAATTGTGGAATTGTGGCAAGTTGGCTTAATAGTCCTTGTGAGTTGTATTAAGGTTATTTCGAGGTTACATCCAATTATATCTAGTGAGTAATATCTAGTTTATGATTGGATTGGTTCATTTTGTTTTATTTCACACAATTAGGGTTCCTTGTTCATTATATCGTTCATGCCATTTGTTAATTGAGAATTGGAATCAATTGTGTTGTTTATTGAATCGATCTTTGTCTAAGTTTTACATGCCAATGTAGAGATGTTTGTTCCTTATTTACACTCTATTTAGAGAATTGTTCATCAATTTAGTACATGCCATTTGTGGATTTATCTAGTTG
Source organism: Laguncularia racemosa (assembly GCA_037954665.1). NCBI lineage: Eukaryota > Viridiplantae > Streptophyta > Magnoliopsida > Myrtales > Combretaceae > Laguncularia > Laguncularia racemosa. The sequence continues at coordinate 53,676 of JBBMOL010000267.1, forward strand.
ATTTATCAATTTGAAAGTGTACTTTGTGCTTTGCATTTTAGGCACATCAGAAATTGGCATCAATTGTATCCTCTTTTGTCATTATATATGATTGATTGGTTTTTGTCACTTGTTATTACAATCAATTTCACTATACATTGTTTTACGTGGAAGGGCCTTATTGTGAGGAGGGGTCACGGTTTTATTGTTGATGTTTTGATTGGAATTCTCTTAGAACTTGATTTGATTATGTGATTCAATTGAGAATTATCATCTTTGTGATTTAATCTCATTGATTTTTATCATTCGGATCATATTCCATCAATTAAGGTTCATGCAATTGTGTCTCACTTTGAATCAATTTTGATCTTGTCCATTAGGGGTTGTAAATTGGTTCATTTGCATGTTCTTAAACACCCTTTTAGGCACATCATCTTTTGGTATCAAAGCTAATCACATTTGGATATTTAAGATTGACTACATTAACATTTAAAGAATTGGTTCATAAACATTGAGGATTAGCGCAATTGTTGAACTAGTTGATTGACATTATCTAATTAACTTTCTGATGTGCCAAAAACCAAGATTAAGCACATAAAAACCACTATTGAAAGATAATCAAACAATTCCAAATGGCATCAAATCTCAATACTTGTAACCAATTCTTCAACTAGAATGCGTTCAACCATAAGTATCCAAATGTGATTGCTCTGATACCAAAAAGATAATGTGCCTAAAAGGGGGTTTAAGCACATGCAATCAAACCGAATTACAATTCCTAAGAAGATAAGATCAATCCGGTTCTAAGGTCGTAAAGTTGCGTAAACCTTAAATCACAAATATGATCCAAATGTTATATTCCAAGATAATAAAATTCACAAATGATGAATTCCTCAATTGAAATCACTAAATATACTAAAAATCCCACGAGATTACTACACAAAAACAACATGATCAAATCGTGATCCTCCTTCCAAATAATAACCAACTCACATCACAAAATGAAGTAAAAAATTGATGGTAATAACAAGTGCTAAAAGTAATCAATCTTATAACATAATAGATGATTACAAATGCAATCAAAATCTGACTAAGAACAATCCAATTCAACCCTAGATATAACTCACTAGTGATGAAAAGGCAAAATTGCAACAAAGAGATTGATATTACTCACAATTCACTTTGAAGCCACTCGCCACAATCTCAATTTTGGATTGAAATTGATAAGAGCAAATTGGAATTAAGAAACCCTAACCCTCAACAAGTGAAGTGTTTTTTTTTTCTGAAAATGATCAAAAGTCCCTCAAAACCCTATTTAAGAAAGTATTTATACTTGCTCCCTTTAGGGTTAAAAAGTCCTCAAAATTACAACTATGCCACTTTAGGGTGGCCGATCCTAAAAACATAATTACAAGCAATTGAAAGTGTCCCAAAAGCTTACACATAAATAAGCCAAAGAAATAATTACAAATACAAAATAATAAGAATCCTCAAAGAGCCAATGCATTGAGGCGATGTTGATCATAGCGGGCCATTGGATGAGAATCTGATGATGTCCTTAAGTGATCAACAATGAGAGTCATTTGGAATCCCGTGGAGAAATATCATTGTACCCGTAAGATTATCACTCAAATATTTATTAGATAAAAAAGAAACAAGAGTAAATATGAGTGATTTGGATCATCATCCAAATCAAGTTCTGTAGCCATCTAGGTTATTGGAAAAATTCCCTTCATCCCCTCGGGCTTTTGAAAGATTTACCCTCAAATCTAGATGGTCATTTCTAAGACCAAACCCCATACATCTCTATTAGCCTTTTCTCTTGATTACTAGATGAAACTGAAGTAGTCCTAATCTGCTCCTGAAATTTGTGCACCTCAGATGGAGACATTGGTAATAGTACTATTCGAAACCCTCCCATACTGAACATGTAGGTGTTTCTAAAACCATCATGTAACACCTTCCAATCAAACATCCAAAGCCTACCCAATAGCAAGTGGAATGCACGCATAGGGATCACATCACATAAAATCTCATCATGATACTTCTGCCCAACACTCATAGGCACCTTTTCCCTTAGCGTAACATGCATACTGCCTCGGTTATCTAACCAATGCAAATTATAAGGGATAGGATGTGGATTAGTAGATAATTATAATTTGTTTACTAGTGCAGCAGATATAACATTCGTGCAACTACTACTATCTATGATGAGTACACAAAGGTTACCTCTGATCCTATAAGAAGTGTGGGATATGTCTCCCTCTGTTTGTCCCTAGCATCAAAAGATAAAGTCAGAGTCTTGTGCAACACATTAATAGGTAAATACTGTTCACCTTTACCCTCGACATGTGTTTCTGCAGTTTGATCATCATTGTACTCCTACAGTGCTGTAGACAGATCTGTGGGCTCAACCTATTCCTTCTCATTCTCAACATCCTCTCCAGCACCCTCTATAACGATCATAACCCTCTTATTAGGACACTGTGCTACCATATGCGTAATCCCATGTATTTAAAGTATTTGATTTGGCGTACTTTCCCACTAGTAGATCCTGGAATAGTTTGCCTCATGTCTGGTGTTATTACCTCTTTAGCCTTCCTAGAGGGTATGTTTTCCCTATTTGTGTTGGGGGTAGCTCTGTCCACTACCATCACTGTCTCACCTACCACCTTTGGTCCTCCAGATCCACCATCAGTTCCCATGGGCTTGATAGTAATACTAGGCCTACTGCTTGGAACCTTGAATAAATTGGATTGCCTCTACCTTTCCACTTTCAAGGCTAACTGAATAGTCTCATCAAGTGTACTGTATCACTACAACTCGATAACACACGCTATCTTATATTTTAGCCCTAAGACGAAGTGTGCTAGGGTTTGCTCTTGAGGCTCAATTATCCCACATCTAATCATGAGGGTTTCAAATTCCTACACATAATCATCAACTATTTTGCCTCCCTGCCTTAATGTCTAAAAATGCACGAATAGTTCCTGTCTGTAGTGTTCAGGAATAAATCTTTTTCTCAAAACCCTTTTCATGTCCCTCCATGTTTGTATCTCAACCTCCCTATCCCTATGCCTACTGATAATCAAGTTTTCCTACCATAAGGTAGCATACCTTGTAAACTCAACAGTAACCAGTCTATACTCAGGTGTTATCATTGATCTCATAGCATTTAAAGAGACCCTCAACTTTATCCTCCCAGTCCAGATAATCATCAGCTAAACCCCTGCCATCAAAAGAAGGCATCTGTAGCTTCAATATTCCAATCTTTGGGGTAGCCTAAAATCCTTATTTGGATAAGGATTAACCCCAAAGTTGTCGTCCTTCTCTTCCCTATAGGGGTGGTGATCTCCCTCCATCCTTCTACCCAGATTTCCTCCTCCCACTACTCTTTCTCTCTGGAGGTTTTGTGGAGCTACCCGAGGTGGTGCCTAAGGGTTCATCACTAGTGGTTGTGGTAATGTCATCCTGTCAATCCTGGTGGCCAAAGTAGCAACAATGGTAGTAAGATCCTAGAGTTGTTCTTCCAACGTCCTCCTACCTGCAGTGTTATGACCCTGACCTCCTCCAACTTGGCTATTGGCCTCATTGCCAATTCCCCCTTTCACACTATCGTTGGACATGTTTGTGATTTGATGAGAAATCTAACAAATTACAGCACACTCAATTCAACAACACCAACCCACACATTTAACGACCACAATAATACAATAACCCACATTGCAAAAGCTTTAAGGCACAAGGAAATAATTTAGTACTCTAAGTAAAGTTCAATGAATGAAGTACACACAACTACTTTCAAATAGATAGAATTAAATTCAACTGCAAGTATTTAAGTAATTAGTTCAATTACTTTCACACTTTAATGATTTGTTTCAATTTCAAATTCAACTATTCACTTTCCTTTTTCTTGCCTTGGCGTTTAATCCACGCAAAAGAGAGATATAAAATGAGTGTGAATAAATACCGGCAAGTGTACCGGATCAGATCAAGTAATATAGTGAGAGAAGAGTGTCGAACCACGAAGATTGATTAAGTAATAGACCTATATCAATTTCTGCTATTATTTAGGCAATGATGTTTGATGAAATTGAATGAATTATACTAAATGCTCAAAAAGAGAATTGTGTTTGAAAAATGAGAATTGATGGTGGGAAATAGAATCTACCCTAATTCCACTAATCATATTGCCTTCATGTTATAATAACTCATAACTATATGGATTTTCACAAGAAATTAATAAAACCTTAATCCTTTATCAAGTGTTAAAGTAATGTTACCTCAATTTAATTTAATAGCTCCCGCTAATTCAAATCAAATGAGGATTCTAATTCACAATCATAAATTTCCCAATTATATGATTGCTTAATATCTTTAAAATAATTTCTCCTAATCCCTTAGTGAAAAATTTAATAAAAATATTGCATGAAACACTTAGGTCAATTTCTAATAAAATTCAATAACGCTGCTTCCACATGAATTATTAAATCTTACTTAGGAATTCCTTATAAAACCTAAATTTCTCTTTCGAGTCATTTACATTTCTATGCATTGATTTCAATTACAAAATACAATTCATAACAGGACTTCTTATATGAAAATTCCGCATATCTACATTTCTTATAACATGAATACAATGATCATTTTAGTTTGAATTATGGCTTCATCATGTTTCCCACAAGGATGATTTAGAACATTATAGTATGAATATAAAAACAATTGAAATAAATAGATGCAATGGAATTCATATTGAACAACAAGAATAAAACTAATAAATGGCATAAAAGAAAATAAAGTAAATGAAACAATAGCTATAATCTTCAAGAACTTCAATCTTCCAAAATGATTCCTCGAATTCTTCATTGAAAGAAAACTTCTGCAAAATAACTTTCGTTCTTCAAACTAAAATTTGGAATAACATGAAATGTAAAGGAATTAAAGAAAATATAAAATCCTAAAGTTCCTAAGGGAATTCTAATGATTTCAAATTAAGACAAAGGATGTTAAACAAAGAATCAAAACAAAAGGATTCTAAAACAAAAAGGGGATGCTTCCAAGGTTCACACAAGGGCCTATTTATAGATCCAAAGAGGAGGAGGATAAGGTTGATCTGATGAGGAGTTGAGTAAGCAAATTAATTAAGATACGATTTTGGAGAGATTTTCGCAATGGATATCCGGGGAGTAATGAAGGCCGGCTCAGGCAGCTTTAAGGCCGGCGGCTTTAATGCTTTTGAGGCCGGTTTAATAAGGCCGGCGGCCTTCGTGCAATCCTCCGCTCGCTTCTTCAATTTTGTGAAAAACTCCTCCAATTAACTTGTAATTTACTTTTGGGTCCTCAAAACCTGAATTTTCACAGAAAACACCATTAAATATCATTTCTTTATATTTTCTTATAATATTGAAATAAATTTAATATAAGTCGAAAAGAAAATATAAGTATAATGTGATCTTATCAACATCCCCACACTTGAACTTTTGCTTGTCCTCAAGCAAAATAATTGATTTAAACAAGATAAATCCATCATTGAACTTCTGGTGCCCATTGTTCTGATCATACTGAAATTTGTAACTAGTATATCTAGTTGAAATTTAGTAGTTAATCTAAATACAATAGATTTTTAATCCCAGTGTTTAACAATAAAAAATAATACTTAGTCCCTAAGGAAAAACATTCATTTAAACTTCATTGGTTATTAGCAAGTATAATCTCCCTCAAGTTTACTCCTCTAAACAAGATAACAAGAAGTAAAAGCATATGGTATCCATTTTTACCTAGAATTTCTCCCCCTTTTTTTTTTATTTGCCTTAATTGACAGCGGAGTGAGACTTCACTCTTCTGAGGGACCAAAGCTCGCCCATGTCAACCTGTCTTTCATTAAGGTACTAAATTTTTGCCTTTCCGCCCTTCTCGTTATTGTGAGTTCATTGAGTCGGCACATCCTGGGCTCATCGCCTAAGTGACCAGGTTTTAAAGGGACCCCTACGAACTCTTCCTCACACTAACATTTAAGATTGGATACTCTTAACTCACTTTCCTGAGTTATTGGAGTAAAGGCTCTTTTTTTTTTTTAAGGGATACTAAGTAAAATATTTCCTTTACCTCTTTCACTAGGTGTTAAGTTATTCTCAAAGAAATTTCAAGAGAGATTTATCCCAACCAATTTTTCCTTGAAGTAAACTTGCTTGTTTTTTTCAACTTAAGGACTCAATCTCAAGTTCAAAGGCTAAACATAGGGTAAACCCCGTTCTCTAGAGATTTTACTATTAAATTTTAACTATGTAAACTAGTCACAACAGTTGGCGAGTAGGGCACCAATCTAAGTCAATTTTAGGATTTCATTGATGATAAACACTTAAGGACATAAATAAAGCATGGGATTTGTAAGCTCATGATGTGTGCTATCATTATACTTCTACATTTATAATCCCTTCCCCACACTTAAATTGGACAATATCCTCATTGTTCCTAATATAGCACAAAATTAAGGAAAAGGATATCAATGCAAAAATTGAAATACTGGTACTTCCCTGGTGTAAAATTGTTCATCAGGAAGAAAATTCCTCCTAAAATGTCTATCATCCTTGGAGTGTCTTGAATGCACCGGTGGCTCTTATCCAGCCTTGAATTTTTTTTTTTTCATTGTGTGATCGTTTCCTGTTCTCTTTGAGGTTCTTTTTATGCGCAAGAGTAGAAGTGCTGAACTTCTACCAATTAATCTTGAGATAGAACGCACCTTGGACAACTTAGAAGAGAGTAGAGAAGAAAGGAAGAAGAGAACATGGCAGATGAGAACAACAATCGGATTCAGGGTGTTGGTAGAGCACTTTAGGGAATACACGATACCTGTTGTTTCAGGTCCTGCAATAAGAAGACCAACAATTCAGGCTAACAATTTTGAATTAAAACCACACTCGTTCAAATGGTTCAATCAAATCAATTTGGAGGATATCCAAATGAGAGTCCTGATGAGCATATTGAAGTATTTCTTCAATATTGCAATACAGTGAAAATGAATAATGTATCTGATGATGTAATTAGGCTACAACTTTTTCCGTTTTCACTTAGAGAAAAAGCTAGGGCTTGATACAATTCATTGCCACAAGACTCTGTAACCACTTGGGTTGATCTCTCATCTAAATTTTTAAGGAGATTTTTTCCACCTGCTAGAACTGCTAGGTTAAGAAATGACATCACAAACTTCACTAAGTTTAGTGGTGAATCACTGTATAAAGCATGGGTAAGATTCAAGGAGGCAATTAGAAAATGCCCCCATCATGGATTACCAGATAATCTCCTTATTGAGATATTCTATCTCAGTTTAGATGATACATTGAGATCTCTAGTAAATGCGGCTTCTGGTGGTGCACTAATGAGTAAGACATATGAAGAGCTAGTGCTTTGATAGATGAAATGGCCTCTAGTGCACATAATTGGCAACATGAAAGAGGTAAGTCTAAGTAGCATCTGTCAATGACATGACACCTTAACAGCTCAGATTTCTGCTCTTACTGCTCAGGTAAGTAAACTCACCTCTACACCATCTTTTAATGTTAATTTAAATTTCTTGTTGTGAGTTATGTTCAGGACCACACTCAACTCTTGAGTGCCCATCTGGAAATTTTCCTCCTCATCCCATGGAGAGCAAGTAAATTTTGTCAACAATTTCCAAAGAGGAAATCAAGGACCTTATTCAAACACCTACAATCCAGGGTGGCGTAATCATCCAAATTTGTCATGGAGAAATGATAACAATGCACTTAAACCCCCTAGATTTCAAAAGCAAGGTCCTAATCATAATACTTCTTCTCAGCAAGGTCAATCTAAAATGGAAGAACTCATGATAAGTTATATGCAGAAGACTGACACAATGTTGCAAAATCAACAAGCCACCATTAGGAATCTTGAAAATCAGCTTAGTCAAATGTCTTAACAGTTGAGTAATAGACCATCTGGGTCTTTACCTAGTAATACTGAGCAGAATCCTAAGGGTGGAAATGCTATTATGCTAAGAAGTGGTAAGGAATTGGTTGATAAGAAACTTGAGGAAGATGAGGTTAACCTAGAGAAAGATAAAGGGAAACAAAAGGAAGAGGAACCAAAGCAAAATTCACCAAAAGTGCAAGCATATGTTCCTCTTATTCCTTTCCCAGGAAGGCTGAAACAACAGCAATTGGATTCACAATTTGCTAAAGAGATCAAGTAATATAGTGGGAGAAGAGTGTCGAACCACGAAGATTGATTAAGTAATAGACCTATATCAATTTCTGCTATTATTTAGGCAATGATGTTTGATGAGAATTGAATGAATTATACTAAATGCTCAAAAAGAGAATTGTGTTTGAAAAATGATGAATTGATGGTGGGAAATAGAATCCACCCTAATTCCACTAATCATATTGCCTTCATGTTATAATAACTCATAACTATATGGATTTTCACAAGAAATTAACAAAACCTTAATCCTTTATCAAGTGTTAAAGTAATGTTACCTCAATTTAATTTAATAGCTCCCGCTAATTCAAATCAAATGAGGATTCTAATTCACAATCATAAATTTCCCAATTATATGATTGCCTAATATCTTTAAAATAATTTCTCCTAATCCCTTAGTGAAAAATTTAATAAAAATATTGCATGAAACACTTAGGTCAATTTCTAATAAAATTCAATAACGCTGCTTCCACATGAATTATTAAATCTTACCTAGGAATTCCTGATAAAACCTACATTTCTCTTTCGAGTCATTTACATTTCTATGCATTGATTTCAATTACAAAATACAATTCATAGCAGGACTTATATGAAAATTCCGCATATCTACATTTCGTATAACATGAATACAATGATCATTTTAGTTTGAATTATGGCTTCATCATGTTTCCCACAAGGATGATTTAGAACATTATAGTATGAATATAAAAAAAATTGAAATAAATAGATGCAATGGAATTCATATTGAACAACAAGAATAAACTAATAAATGGCATAAAAGAAAATAAAGTAAATGAAACAATAGCTATAATCTTCAAGAACTTCAATCTTCCAAAATGATTCCTCGAATTCTTCAATTGAAAGAAAACTTCAGCAAAATAACTTTCTTTCTTCAAACTAAAATTTGGAATAACATGAAATGTAAAGGAATTAAAGAAAATATAAAATCCTAAAGTTCCTAAGGGAATTCTAATGATTTCAAAGAAAGACAAAGGATGCTAAACAAAGAATCAAAACAAAAGGATTCTAAAACAAAAAGGGGATGCTTCCAAGGTTCACACAATGGGCCTATTTATAGATCCAAAGAGGAGGAGGATAAGGTTGATCTGATGAGGAGTTAAGTAAGCAAATTAATTAGGATACGATTTTGGAGAGATTTTTGCAATGGATATCCGGGGAGTAATGAAGGTCGGCTCAAGGCCGGCTTTAAGGCCGGCGGCTTTAATGCTTTTTGAGGCCGGTTTAATATAGGCCGGCGGCCTTCCGTGCAATCCTCCACTTGCTTCATCAATTTTGTGAAAAACTCCTCCAATTAACTTGTAATTTACTTTTGGGTCCTCAAAACCTGAATTTTCACAATAAACACCATTAAATATCATTTCTTTATATTTTCTTATAATATTGAAATAAATTTAATATAAGTCCAAAAGAAAATATAAGTATAATGTGATCTTATCAGCTTTTCACCACTTAAATACACAATTGGCAGCAAGGAAAACACATACACAACACACCATTCACCGCTACACAAATTCCCCCTATGCTCATGGCTCACAATGTTTCACGCTACTAGCATCAATGATCTTGACAACACATACAATAACCAACACCAAATGTACACACCCTTTACTAAATTTACAAAGATACAACACTACATACAATCCTCAAGCCACGGTACACTTCCCACTTTCACAAACTATAACAAAAACCGCAACTTCAATACAAAATAAGGCAGCTTACTTTCAAATTCAAAAAGGAGTTCAATAAGTGCAAAATTCCACAAATGGTAAGAAGCTATTTTAAATTCAAATGACACACAATTAAACAATGAATTAATGTGTGTTTTGAAATTTCAAATTGGTTTCTTAATTCACACTTCAATTCTGAATTCAAATCTGAAAGCACAAGTGTTACTCCTCCAATTTTTTCCGAAAATGCACACAACACAAATCCACATCAACAATTGAACACTACTCTTGCCCTTTCACAGTTTACTTCCCATGCACCATACGTTCACAGCCACAATCAATGAATCCAAGAGTGTTCAAATCTCCAAGTGATCAACCACTAATCAATAAGACAACAATTCAACAACACAACAACAAAAGTACAATTTCACGCCAACAATTTTCGGATTAAGGTACTACACAACAAACCCCTAACTTCCGAATTCAATTTGCAACCAATCCCTTCTCACAACCTCAAGCTCTAATACCAAAAAGATGATGTGCCTAAAACTAAGATTAAGCACACAAAAACCACTATTGAAAGACAATCAAATAATGTCAATCAAACTAGCTTCCAAATGGCATCAAATCTCAATACTAGTAACCAATTCTTCAACTAGAATGCTTTCAACCTTAAGTATCCAAATGTGATTGCTCTGATACCAAAAAGATGATGTGCCTAAAAGGGGGTTTAAGAGCATGCAATTAAACCAAATTACAATTCCTAAGAAGACAAGATCAATCTGGTTCTAAGGTCCTGATGTGCTTAAAACCAAGTTCAAGCACAATCAAATGAATCAATAAAAAGAATTCACAAATCAATCTCAAACTAGTCCACTTAGGTGACAATTCACGTGAACACCCTTTGAAGTTTGGATGGAAAATATAGATCAAATGATGTAATTGCAATCCCTATTTGTAATATTCACCAAATGGCAACAAAAAGATATTAGAATCACGTGAAAACAGAACAAAATGGAAGCACCAAAATCGCAAATTCCACTCTTCCTCCAATTCCAATTCACGCCAACACTAAAGAACAATCAATCTTACAAGATAATTGTCCACGAATTACATTCACAAATAAGTCCAAGAAAGCTTCAAATCCACCCTAGATATGACTCACTAGAGAAGAAGTGAAGAACAACAAAGAAGGAAATCGATATAACTCACAATTTCTCCTTGTTGCACTCGCCACAATTCCAATTCTTGGGTTGAAATTGATAAGAGGTTTTGAACTAAGCATGAACCCTAATTCCACACGTGAAGTGCTAGGTTTAATCTGCAAAATATGGCCTCCCTCAAACCCTATTCTAAGCAAGTATTTATACTTGCTACTCCTATGGTTAGAAAATGGTCAAAATTACAAGTTTGCCACATTTAAGGTAGCTAGTCCTAAATGAAAATTACAAGAAAATGAAAGTTTCCCAAAACCAAATACAACAAAAAAATAGTTTATAAAACAAATACAAAGTACAAAATATCACAAGTCTTCATGAACCAATGCCTCGAAACGGAAAACAATCACAGCGGGTCTTCGATTGTCACTCTGAAAATGTTCTGTGTCCATCAACTATTGTAGGACATATTGGCATCCCATGGAGAATTACTATTATACCTGTAAGATTATTTCTCAAATATTTATTAGAATAAAAAACATAGAGTAAAATATGAGTGATTTAGATCATCATCCAAATCGGGTTCTGAAATTGTCGATTGTGCTAGAAATTTTCCCATCATCTCCTCGGACTTCTGAAAGATTTGCTCTCAAATCTAGAGGATCAGTTTTGGAACTGAACCCTAATGTCTCTGTTATCCTGCTCTTCTGGCTATCAATGGTAGTGGATGGATTTCTGATCTGTTCCTGAAACCCATGGACCTTAGATGGAGTCATCGGCGATAGAACTATGTATGATTCGCCCATGCTGAACATGTAGGTATTTTTAAACCTATCATGTAACACCGGTCGATCATATAACCAAGGCCGACCCAACAATAAATGGAATGCATGCATAGGGACTACATCACACAGGATCTCATCATGATAATTCTGCCCGACATTCACAGGAACCTTTGCCCTAAGAGTAACATGCATACTACCTCGATTATCCAGCCAATGCAAGTTATAAGGGCTAGGATGTGGGATAGTAGACAGATGTAATTTGTCTACCAGTGCAGCAGATATAACATTCGTGCAATTACCACTATCGATGATGAGTACACAAAGGTTACCTCTGATTCTACAAGAGGTGTGAAATATGTTCTCCCTCTAAATGTCACTAGTATCAGGAGATATAGTTAAAACCCTACGTAACACATTAAGGGGTAGATATTTTCCTCCTATATGCTCCTCAGGTGCGTCTGCAGTTTGGTCATCATAATATTCCTACAGTGCCGTTGGTAGATCAGTAGGTTCAATCTGATCATGGTCATCCTCAATGTCCTCCATAACAGTCATCACCCTCTTATTTGGACACTGTGCTGCCATATGCCCAAATCCCATGTATTTAAAGCATTTTATCTGGTACGCCTTCCCACTAGTAGATCCGGGAATGATAAAGGCATATTTTACTCATAATTCATTAAGCGATTTGCAAGTATTCATTATTGATTTTAGAGAAATCACAAGGAAATGGTACTTAATCATGTTTATTTTTACATTTCAGATGTTGGAGGACTTTGAGTTCAAAGCTTAATCCATTTGGAGAGATTGCATACAAATTAAAGCATGAAAATATTGAAGGATCGCAAAGGAAAAAAAAGCAAAGCCGTCGGCCTTTATGGCCGGCCTTCCATGAAACGCCGCTGGCCTTTATGGCCAGCTTAAATAAAGGCCGCCGGCCTTTGGCCGGCCTTGTTTTAATTGCATCTTCTCACCTCCCCTTGCATATATATAGGTCATAGGTCGATTTAGAGAAGAACTTTTGTCAAATTTTCATGTTCTTAGAGTAGTTTTAACCTAGTTTTAAGCGAGAATTGTGGAGAACAAATCTTGGAGAAAACTTTGTGATCTTGGTGGAGATTATCATCCTTTGTGAAGGATTTTTGGAGTTCCTTGCAATTAAGGTATTATTTGTATTGTTGAATTGGTGATTTCTGAACTTTATTTCTTATATGCAATTCAAGCATTTGATCTAACCATTGAATATGATTTCTTTTGCACGAATCTCCTTGAATCATAATCATGTCTTTATCTCCATGAATTGCTAAATCTTTTCCATGGGAAATTGGATAAAACCCTAGAATGTTAAAAGGATAATTGTAGCCATGTTATATGATTAGGAATTATTAGGATTATTCATGATTTCAATTATAATTGGTCTTTGATTATAATTGTTAGAAATCCTTTTGATACGGGAGTTGATTAGGATTTGTTCGGAATTCTTAATTAGATTGATTATTAATACGGGAGTTGTGATAATTGGTTTAATTAGAGTTTATGGAGGGCGCAATGCAATGTTTCTTGTTAATTAATCACTAAGGGATTAGGGTTAATTGATTTAGGGCATTAGTTGTTTGTAACATCGGGAGGTGTATGAACATAATTTTGATTCCTTGGTTAATTGGAGACGCGGAAGCCGACTAATTGATTTAACGTTAACATCCCTAAAAAGGATTTTCTAAACTCACTTGAATAACCTTATAACCACTAGTTGATATAACATGGTAGCAGTTTGATTAATGAATCTAGGGTGAATTCTAATTTCCCTCGTTCATAATTGACAGATTCTTCATAAAATTCTCCTTGTTTACTTTAAGTTAAATTTTTAGCTTAGACATTTCAAAACCCTTTTTCAATCACCTAGATATTGATAAGAATTACCATAGGTCTAGTACTCTATTGGTTCCTTGAGGGATTGACAACCTTACTTTTCACCACTCTATTACTTGATACGACCAGCGCACTTGCTGCAATTTACGCTCCCATTTTATATATACGTTCTAAGCGTATCAAGTTTTTGGCGCCGTTGCCGGGGAACTAATATATATTAGATTTCGTAATTTTGTTGGTAGTCTAGGTGCAATTTTATGTTTTTCTTGGCTTTTGGTCTCTTTGCAAGTGATGGGTTTCGAATCCAACAAAAATAAAACCTACTCCTAGACAATTATATGATTTGCATATAGTGGTGAGTAGGGTCGAATCCATAGGGATTGGTTAAAGATATTTCTATTCAAAGGCATAAAGATGAAAAGAAAATGAGGGGGGGTTTTGTTTATGAATCAAAATAAAGTCGAAGCAAGATAATAGAATCGTATATTGATAAAAGCCTAGCCAAAGGAATCAAGATAGTTTAATTCAAGGAATTGATCATCGATGCAAATGTTTTCTATTCTTATTCCTAGATAAACTGGTTATGGTTATTAACAAGCTCTAACAACCTATCTCTCCGTACTTCCTCGATAACCAAGAGAAGCTCTTTGATTATTTCTCTTATCGATTAGACAACCCCTGACAAGCGCTTAGGATTTAATCTACCAATAGCATTAAAAACTAGAGAGACCACCAATTCATGCCAGTAGATTATAAGATAACCTATTTAAACATGATCACACACCTCCATAACATGAATTCGATCATCTATTTTATAATCAAACATGTTATTGTGTCACTGAGACTAGAACAATCAAACAATTACGGATTTGACGTGCAAGTTGACAATATATTAACTTGCTAATTGAGTAGAAGAGCTCTATTCATACCGATCAACAAAGATAATAATGACAAAACAATCAGAAGATATATGAATATCCGAAAACAACGAATAGATTAAATACAAGTCAATTAGACCTCACAATTCGTGGAGAATTAAACATCTATGACCCTTTGGCTAGAAAAGTAGCTTAGCTACTCATGTTCATCAATAAAACGAAAATAAAAAGTAGAGACATGATGAACCCGGTTGCCTGCTCTGCCTCCAAGATGGTCCAAGGTTCTTCAAGATCCAAAGATTCCAGATTAAAGATTCAAAAGTTGCCCTCACCCTCTAGGGTTGGTTCTATTTATATTGTTAGAGGGATGGCATGTGATCTTTTGCTAGCAAGATACGAAAATATCTTTCCTTTTCCAAGTAGATTTCGAGAAGTGAATCTTCGTCTGCCTGGCACACCCTACCACACGGTCGTGGGTCAAGTCGTGCCTTCCTCTGTGCATAATTCACGTATCATCTTCCGTGTCCAGTGTGTACTACGGCTCCACCCACGGCTACATTTTCAACCGTGCCTTCCTCTGTGCATGATCTACAAGTCTTCATCCTTATCCAGTGTGTACCACGGTCTACACCACGGCTAGATCCTAGGCCGTGTCATCCTCTGTCAAAGTTCCACAATTTCTTCTCCTTGGCACGTCTAGCTTCCACCATGGCTCCAAGCACGGTTTCTCCCACGGCTGCCACTATGGCCGTGCCCTAAGCCGTGTCTCTCTCTATTGAAAGTCCACATTTCCGCCTTCTTGTCCAATGTGTAACACGGTTTGCACCATGGCCATGCCTCAAACCATGCTTCCCCCTAGGCAGATACACGGCCGTGTACTTCAACCGTGTATCTTCCTGTTGATTCAATACCAAGTACACGGTCGTGTACTTCAATTACACGCCCATGTGCTTCCCTCCGGCGGTTTAAATCCTTGTCTTTGAACCAAGTTGTAGATGACTTCTCTAATTTACTTGAATTGGCACCATTGACTCCATTTAGCCTGATTTATCACCATAATAGAATTAAGTACCATCTCCTTATGATTTCTATAAAATCAATAATGAATTAGCACAATTTATACTATAAAGATTAAGTATAAAATGGCTCTATCAAATTCCCCCACACTTAAACTCTTGCTTGTCCTCAAGCAATTGAATCAAATCAATTGAGAAATCTGTCATAGATTATACAAACTTTCTTTTCATTATTCCAAGCATCTATTCATTTGTAATTCATGACTTGTAATTTTAATGTCTACTACTTCAACCAAACTGGTTTCCTGTGATCAAATTACCATGGACAAAATTTAATAGCTAATCTAAACAAAACAAACTTCAATCCTCATGTTTAGCAAAAGAATTTTTATTCCAAAAGTAAATACTTAATCCACTAAGGAAAAACACCCAATTAAACTTCATTGGATATTATCAAGCATATAATCCTTGCAGCATAAAGTAAAAGCATATGGTATAAGCTCTTTGCTAGATATTCTCTCTTTTATACGTCTTGTTTTATTCAATGAATGTTTACATTCATGATCTTTTGATCTATTCAAGCATCTATTTTGACGGGTTTTTGCCCGCTTCTTTTCATGAACTTTTGCCTTTTTCGCCCTTATCATTATAGTGAGTTCATTGAGTCGGCAACATCCCGAGCTCATCACTCAAGTGACCGGGTTTTGAGATACCCCTACGGACTCTTCCTCACTCTAACATTCAAGTTTGAATACTCTTAACTCAATTAGTTGAATCATTGGAGTAATGGCTATGCTTGATTCTTTTTTCTTTTTTTTTTCACTAAGTGTTATGATTGCTTTACAAACAACTTCAAAGAGTATACAGTAGCTAATATAACCTAGAAGTAAACTTTTTTATTTTTCACTTATGGACTCGACTTACTCTTAGACTTCCAATTCTAAAGCTAAATACAAGGTAAATTTGTTTCTTAAAGATTTCACTACTTAATTTTAACCATGTATTCTAATCACAGCAGTGGGTGAGTAAAACATTTGAACAAGTCAATTTCACATTTTGTAGATGCTTATTACAACATTTAGTATAATCTCCAAATGTCATGATAATTTTGAAAAAAATTTAGCTTAAAATTGCTTAAGGACAAACATTCAGAGTATAAGTTAGTTCTCTATTCTCTATATTTTATTATCCTCTCCCCCACACTTAGCTTGAACAATGTCCTCACTGTTCCAAATTCAGCACAATGAAAGAGGAATGAACAACTCAAGGAACATTAGAGGATAAGAGAAAGGAAATACTGGTACTTCCCTGCTATTAGAGTTCTCCCCTCAAGCTTTGGAAAGTGTCATCTGATTATGTGTATCCTTGCTACAGCTGATCCACAGAGTTCAAAACTACACGAACATCAAAACAAAACAAAACTAAAACAAAAGCAAAACAAAACTAAAATTTGAAATATTATTATTGTTTTTTTTTTTTTTGACATGGGTTGCCTCCCATGAAGCGCCTTTCTTTAACGTCTTTGGCTAGACGTTCCTGGCTAGATGTTCGGATAAGGATTTTGATTCCAGCTTTGGTGCCTGTGATGATGGGTTAATAACATCCGCAACAAAAATAGTGGAGATATCGCTAGGATGTTTCATGGCATCATAAATGTTAAATTTAATCACTTCACCATCAAATTCCATAGTGAGGCTGCCATCATTTACATCAATTTTTTTTTTAGAAGTCTTAAGGAATGGTCGCCCTAATAATATCAGTGATGAAGTATGAGAATCACTATCGTCCATGTCAAGCACATAAAAATCAGCAAGAAAAATCAACCCATTGACTTGAACTAAAATATCCTCTAGAACTCCCTCAGGATAAACATTGGACCTATCAGCAAGTTGAACAATAACACCTGTTTCCTTCAAAGGACCAACATTTAAACGTTGATAAATAGACAAAGGCATGACATTGATAGAAGCTCCTAGATCACACATGGCTTTAACGATTCCAAGATTACCTATTTTTCAAGGAATGGTAAACATACCTGGATCCTTACATTTAGGAGGAAGCTTTTGAATAATAGCTGAAACATTTTCACTCACACTAATCTTTTCATTGCCTTTCAGCTTCCTTTTGTTAGTGCATAAGTCTTTGAGAAATCTAGCATAGCGCGGTATTTGCTTAATTGCATCAAGTAAAGGAATATTTACCTCGACTTTGCGAAAAGTTTCCAGAATCTCTTTTTCTTCCGCTTCATTCTTGGATTTCGCCAATTAAGAGGGGAAAGGAGGTGGTATCAATGTGACCTTTGATGGCTCAACTAGAGACTTGCTAATCTGGTTGTCCTGCTGGCTCGGAGTTGAAATTTCTTGCTTAGTCTCTTCCCCAAGAGTAGATGGGTGTCCTTTCTTATTTGATCCCTGCAATGCTATTCCACTCCTCAAGGTAATTGCATTAACGCTTTGCTTCGGATTTGTGATAGTCTGAGAAGGCAACTTACCTTGAGTTTCTAACCTATTTACAGCAGAAGCAAGTTGGCTTACCTGATTCTCTAAGTTTTGAATGCTTTGTTTTGTTTCCTCCTGAAATTGTTTGGTATTAACAGCGAGAGACTTAATAATGTCCTCAAGAGACATACCTGAGGTGGAAGGAGTTTGGGGTACTTGGTGTGATGGCTTAGGTTGGAATTGTTGGAAATGTTGAGGGTTATTGCCATATCTGAAGTTAGGGTGATCCCTTCATCCAGGATTGTACGTATTCGAGTAGGGATCATATTTCCTTTGTGGCTGTCCTGGGAATCCGCCTACAGCATTGGCGTGTTCATGGTTGTCATCTTGCAATGTGGGGCACATGTCGGTCGGATGATTAGGAGCAGCACAAATTCCACAAGCCTTCACCTGCTGGGTATTTCCAAGAGCTAGCTGCTGCACAAGGGAGGTTAGGTTAGAAATTTGATGTTCAAGGTTGGACACACTTACCTCATTTACCTTCCTTAAAGATGTATCATGCCTATACCCAAATTGTTGCGAATTGGCAGCCATAATGGAGATCAATTCCCTAGCTTGACCAGGGGTTTTGTTTACTATGGCGCCTCCACTTGCAGCATCCATCATCTTTCTCTCCATCAGAAGTAGGCCTTCGTAAAAATATTGGATGAGGAGTTGTTCAGATATCCCATGTTGTGGGCAGCTTGCACACAATTGCTTGAACCTCTCCTAATACTCATGAAGAGTCTCGGTGTCCCTCTGTTTTATACCACAAATTTCTCTTCTTATACCAGCGGCTCTAGATGCGGGGAAGAATTTGTCCAAGAAGAGTCTCACCATATCAGTCCATGTGGTTATAGAACCTGGAGGCAAATAAAACAACCAATCTTTAGCTTTAGTACTTAAAGAAAATGGAAAAGCGCATAGCTTGATTTGATCGTTGGTTATTCCTTGCGGCCTCATACTAGAACACACTATATGAAACTCTTTCAAATGTTTATGAGGATCTTCATTCTCAAGACCATGAAAGGTGGGTAATAGATGTATCAACCCAGATTTTAGCTCGAATTCCACGACTAGTTCGGGGTAGTGAATACAAAGTGGTGGTTGATTCACATCCGGCGCAGCCAACTCTCGCAATGTTCTCTCGAGATTTGCCATATCGTCTTCTTTTTCAGAATCAATGGATGAATCAGACAAATCCGATGCTAAGCTCAGTCTAGGGGATGATCTAGCTTCTCGTCGCAACCTCTTTAGAGTCTTCTCAATCTCCGGATTATAAGTTAGTTCACCTGTCTGAGAAGAACGAGTCATACAAGAATAGAAATAAATTTGACACCAATCCCCGGCAACGGCACCAAAATTTGATGGGTTTCGAATCCAACAAAAATAAAACCTACTCCTAGACAATTATATGATTTGCATATAGTGGTGAGTAGGGTCGAATCCACAGGGATTGGTTAAAGATATTTCTATTCAAAGGGCATAAAGATGAAAAGAAAATGAGGGGGGGTTTTGTTTATGAATCAAAATAAAGTCGAAGCAAGATAATAGAATCGTATATTGATAAAAGCCTAGCCAAAGGAATCAAGATAGTTTAATTCAAGGAATTGATCATCGATGCAAATGTTTTCTATTCTTATTCCTAGATAAACTGGTTATGGTTATTAACAAGCTCTAACAACCTATCTCTCCGTACTTCCTCGATAACCAAGAGAAGCTCTTTGATTATTTCTCTTATCGATTAGACAACCCCTGACAAGCGCTTAGGATTTAATCTACCAATAGCATTAAAAACTAGAGAGACCACCAATTCATGCCAGTAGATTATAAGATAACCTATTTAAACATGATCACACACCTCCATAACATGAATTCGATCATCTATTTTATAATCAAACATGTTATTGTGTCACTGAGACTAGAACAATCAAACAATTACGGATTTGACGTGCAAGTTGACAATATATTAACTTGCTAATTGAGTAGAAGAGCTCTATTCATACCAATCAACAAATATAATAATGACAAAACGATCAGAAGATATATGAATATCCGAAAACAACGAATAGATTAAATAAAAGTCAATTAGACCTCACAATTCATGGAGAATTAAACATCTATGACCCTTTGGCTAGAAATGTAGCTTAGCTACTCATGTTCATCAATAAAACGAAAATAAAAAGTAGAGACATGATGAACTCGGTTGCCTGCTTTACCTCCAAGATGGTCCAAGGTTCTTCAAGATCCAAAGATTCCAGATTAAAGATTCAAAAGTTGCCCTCACCCTCTAGGGTTCGTTCTATTATATTGTTAGAGGGATGGCATGTGATCTTTTGCTAGCAAGATACGAAAATATCTTTCCTTTTCCAAGTAGATTTCGAGAAGTGAATCTTTGTCTGCCTGACATGCCTTACCACACGGCCGTGGGTCAAGCCGTGCCTTCCTCTGTGCATAATTCACGTATCATCTTCTGTGTCCAGTGTGTACCACGGCTCCACCCACGGCTAGATTTTCAACCGTGCCTTCCTCTGTGCATGATCTACAAGTCTTCATCCTTGTCCAGTGTGTACCACGGTCTACACCACGGCTAGATCCTAGGCCATGTCATCCTCTATCAAAGTTCCACAATTTCTTCTCCTTGGCACGTCTAGCTTCCACCATGGCTCCAAGCACGGTTTCTCCCACGGCTGCCACCACGGCTGTGCCCTAAGCCGTATCTCTCTCTGTTGAAAGTCCACATTTCCGCCTTCTTGTCCAGTGTGTAACACGTTTTGCACCATGGCCGTGGCTCAAACCGTACTTCCCCCTAGGCAGATACATGGCCGTGTACTTCAACCGTGTATCTTCCTGTTGATTCAAAGCCAAGTACACGGCCGTGTACTTCAATTACACACCCATGTACTTCCCTCCGGCGGTGTAAATCCTTGTCTTTGAACCAAGTTGTAGATGACTTCTCTAATTTACTTGAATTGGCACCCTTGACTCCATTTAACCTGATTTATCACCATAATAGAATTAAGTACCATCTCCTTATGATTTCTATAAAATCAATAATGAATTAGCACAATTTATACTATAAAGATTAAGTATAAAATGGCTCTATCAGCAAGTGTTACATGCACAAGAGTAGGAGTGCTGATCTCCTACCTTTCGATATTGAGATTGAGCGTACTCTACGCCAAATTAGAAGAGACAACAAGTATAGAGAATAAGTAGAAGAGATGGCGAATGACGATAATCGCTAGATTCATGGTATTCAGCGAGCACTTAGAGATTTCTCTGTTCCTAGGATTCAGGAACCACCCATTGTTAGACCAACTATACAAGCCAACAATTTTGAGCTTAAACCGGCACTCATTCAAATGGTGCAATCGAGTCAGTTTAGAGGGTATTCAAATGAGAGCCCTGATGATCATCTTGCTGGGTTTCTTCAATACACCAACACTGTCAAGTAAAATGGTGTCACTGATGATGCCATAAGACTACAACTTTTCCCTTTCTCATTGAGGGATAAAGCTAGAGCTTGGTTTTATTCATTGCCTCAGGGATCTGTCACTACCTGGGAAGACCTATCAATCAAGTTCTTGAGGAGATTCTTCCCACCAGCTAGGACTACCAAACTAAGAAGTGATATCACTAACTTTACAAAGTTTAGTGGTGAATCACTTTATGAGGCATGGGAGAGATTCAAGGAAGCAACGAGAAAAATGCCCACATCATGGTTTACCAGATAATCTCCTTATTGAGATTTTTTACTTGAGTCTGGATGAGACATTGAGGTCTCTTGTGGATGCTGCAGCTGGGCGTGCACTAATGGGAAAAACTTACTTAGAGGCCAGTGCATTGATAGAAGAGATGGCCTCTAGTGCACACAATTGGCAAACTGAGAGAAGTGGTACAAGAGTAGCGTCAATGAATGAAAATGTCAGTATGGCTCAGTTGACTGCTCAGATAGCTGCCCTCACCACTCAGGTAAGTAGAGTCGCCTCTTCAAATTCTTTTAATGCTAATCCATCTTCTAGTTGTGAAATTTGCTCAGGACCTCACTCAGCTAGTGAGTGCATGGCTGGAAAGTCATCAGCTCCATCTAGTGGAGAGCAGGTAAACTTTGTAGGCAACCTTCAGAGAGGTACTCAAGGACCGTATTCGAATACATACAATCCTGGGTGGCGTAATCATCCAAACTTCTCATGGAAGAATGAGAATCAAGCACTTAACCCGCCCCTTGGATTTCCTAAACAAGCCTCTGCTCATAATGCCTATTCTCACCAATAACCCACTCAGATGGAAGAGCTCATGAGGAGCTACATGCAATAGACTGACACCCTCCTGCAAAACCAACAAGCTTCTATCAGAAACTTGGAGGGTCAGTTCGGTCAAATTGCACAGCAACTAAGTACTAGACCCTCAGGGTCTTTGCCTAGCAAAACTGAGGAGAACACCCATCATGTCAATGCCATCATGCTAAGGAGTGGTAAGGAGGTGAAGAAAGCTGAAAGGCAGGTAAAAATTCAAGAGAAAGATCTAGAGAAAGGTAAGTAGAAGGAGGAGGAACTCACATCCAATGTACCAGTGTTGCAGCCTTATGTTCCACCTATCCCCTTCCCAGGAAGACTCAAGCAGAGGGAGTTGGAAGCCCAGTTTGCTAGGTTTTGTGACATATTTAAAGGGCATCAAATCAATATACCTCTCTTAGAGGCCTTGAAGCAAATTCCATCCTATGCCAAATTCATGAAAGAGCTGCTCTCTAACAAAAGATCCATGGAGAGTGTTGAGAAAGTAATGCTTCTTGGTGAGAGTTCAGCTATCATAGAGAAGAAATCTGCTCAGCTACCTAGAAAGCTGAAAGATCAGGGAAGTTTCAATATCCCTTGCACCATTGGTAATATTGATTTTGAGAATGTTTTGATTGATTCTTGTGCAAGTATTAATTTAATGCCACTTTCAGTTTTTAGGAAGCTTGGAATAGAGCTACAAAAGTGCAAGAGGAGACCAATCACTATGCAGCTAGCTGATAAGAGCTTAAGGTTTTCCAAGGGTACAGTGGAGGATGTCTTAGTCAAGGTCGATGAATTCATATTTCCAGTGGACTTTGTCATACTGGATGTGGAAGAAGATGAGGACATTCCACTCATTCTGGGTAGACCATTCCTAGCCACAAGTCAAACTCTAATTGATGTAGGACAAGGTAAGCTCACCCTTAGAGCACTAGATGACCAGGTAACATTTGATATGTATGATCCTGTGTTTTTGTCTAATGAGAAAGCAATGTATTCTGACATATCTGCTGAGGGTGAAATTACTAACAATGATATAGAGGAAGATGTAGGGCAAACCACTCTTGAAGCTGTCTTGAATGAGATAGATGATTGGGGGGATGAGGATGAGCAAGAAAACAAAGGCTGTGAGCAAGTACCCCAGACTGAAAATGTTGTTGCTTTTGAGAAGACAAACCACTATGAGAAGCCACCAGTGCCGACACTAATGCCCATGCAGACACTTGAACCTAATGTCTTTTCTAATCAATTGTTTGATTATGAGTGTTTGAATTTAGGAAATCCATGGCCTCACATTAATCCAGCGCCTATGACAAGAGAATTGTAACAGTAGATTCAAGGCCAGTTGGATGAACATAGGGAAATCCTAGGGTGGTTAAGGGCAGACATCCAGCAGGTAAGTTTGTTGATATCCACCTACAAAACATTGGTGGAAGTTGAAAAGAAGGGCACCATACCATGGAAGGAAGCTTGGAATCCAAATCTAAAGACGATGGTGTTGGAGGAGTTGTTTAACCTCCTTGATTTAAGCTGAAATGACAAACCCTGATAGTCAGGCTGATGACTATAAAACAAGCACTCTATGGGAGGCAACCCATATGTACGTTTACTTTATTGTGTTTCGTTGGTTTTCTTTTAATTGTTTTTAGGAAAATGCAAGGTGAATGTTCAGAAGGACCAATCTCTCCAAGTTCAGCTTTGATGGGATTTAAATATAGCTTCTACATGTTATACCAGGGGAGTACCAGTTCCTTTTTTCTTATTTCCTTCCTATTTTGTTATTTGCATTGATGTGAGACAGTATGGACACTGTCTATTCTTAAGTGTGGGGAAGGGAATGTAGGTATTAAAGTTGAGATGAGTATTGCCTGTTCTGTGCTTTGATGATACTCTTCCATTATCTTGAACTGTATTTGTCCTTGAGTTATTTGACAATTTTTAGGCCAATTTTTTCTTTTTCAAAAATTTTGATGGAAATCTAGAGATTATACAAAAAAAAAAAAAAAACAATAGCCTTTTGCATCTGTTTATGATTTATTAAAAATAATAACTCATTATTATGCCCTACTCACCACTATTGTGATTCTTGTACTTAGTTAAAATTAATGAATAAAATCTTTAGAAATCAAATTTACCTAGTCTTTAGCCTTATAATTTGAAGTTTAAGAGTCTATTGAGTCCTCTTGTGAAAGATAAACAGGTCTACTTCGGGTCTCTTCTCTAGCTAGTATATCTTCTTGAAAGTTGCTTTGAAAGCTTTTCAACATCTAATGAAAGAGGTAAGGGAAACTCCTCACTTAGTGATCCCTTATAAAAAAGTCTTAATTCTGTATAGCATTCAAATGAAATAAGTTGCATTACTCCAATGACTCAGGTAATTGAGTTAAGAGTATCCAAACTTGAATGCTAGAGTGAGGGAGAGTTCGATGGGGTCCCTTTAAAACCTGGTCACTTGGGTGATGTGCCCGGGATGTGCCGAATCAGTGATCTCACTATAGCGATAAGGGCGGAGAAGCAAAAGTTCAATACACGAACTTATTTTATAGTAAAAGAAAAAGAAAAAGAAAAAAAAAAAGTAGAGTTTTAGTGAATGCTCATCAATAAGTTACAGGACTTATAATAAAAGGGAGAAAATCTAGGAAAGGAATTGATACCATATGCTTTCATTTTATGTTGACCTGTTTAAAGAAGTGATGTGAAGGATCATATGCTTGCTAATTGCCAGTGAAGTTTAAATGGGTATTTTCCTTTAGGACTGAATATCTACTTTTGGAATAAGAATTCTTAGGTTAAACGCTTGGATTAAATTTTGTTTTCTCTAGATTAGTTGGTTAATTTTGAGTATAGTACTCTAATCACATATTTCCAGTTTGGTTTGAGTGGTGGGCATCACAAAGTAGTGAGTTAGAAGTAGAGATGATAGATGTTCAAGTTTGTATGATAATAAAAAAAATCTGTACTTTCTAGGATGGATTTCTTTCTAGTTTTATTTTGCTTGAGGACAAGCAAAAGTTTAAGTGTGGGGGAGTTGATAAAGGCATAGTTTACTCATAATTCATTAAGTGATTTGCAAGTATTCATTATTGATTTTAGAAATCACAAGGAAATGGGGACTTAAAAAGTTTTTTTTACATTTTAGATTTGGAGGATTTGAGTTTTTAAGCTTAATCAATTTGGAGGAAAGCATACAAATGAAGATGAAAAGATTAAGGTGGCAAAAGGAAAAAAAAAAAAAAGCAAAGCCCCGGGCCTTTCCCTGAAAAAACCGCCCGGGCCCTTTATGGCCGGCTTAAAGAAGGCGCATAAAATCACATTATACTTTATTTTCTTTTGGACTTATATTAAATTTTTTTTCAATATTTTAAGAAATATAAAAAAAAAGATTTAATGGTGTTATTTTGAAATACAGTTTTGAGGGGCCCAAAAGAAAATTACAATTTAAATTTGGGGGAGTTTTTCACAAAATTGGAAAACGAGGGAGGATTTCAATAAAGGCGCCGGGGTTGGGCCCGGGCCCACATTCAAGGCCCCCCGGCTTTTTAGCGGCCTTAGCCCGGGCCCTTGTTTTAAAAGGCCTTAAAAAACATTAAAGCCGCCGGCCTTAAAAACCCCTTGAGCCGGCCCTTTATTACTCCCCCCATATCCATTGCGAGATCTCTCCAAAAAGTATCCTAAATTAATTTGCTGACCAAATCCCCATCAGATCCCCCTATCCCCCCCTCTTTGGATCTATAAAAAGACCCCCCTTTTGTGAACCTTGGAGGCATCCCCTTTTTTTTTGGAATCCATCCTTTCTTTTGTTTAGAATTCTTTTTTTCTCTTTGTTCTAGCCTTTTTGAATTTCCTTTGGTCTTTTTATTTTTCCCAAAATTTGTTTGAAGAAAGAATGTTTTTGGGGTTTCATTTTG